>RWJK01000236.1:0-32401 GCA_004335835.1 Scenedesmus sp. ARA3 | reverse complement strand
GTGACAGCTTCCGGGACACGTACAGGTGTGTGCGGGTGCTGCGGCAGGTGGTGTTGATGATGGTACAGATGGTGGTGCAAACAGTGCTTGTGGCGGTGGCTGTTGCTGCATGTGCGTGGTGTTGTGCTGACAGGTGGTCTGCTGTGGCTAGCGGTTTGCCGGCAGGAGTAAGTGCCCGTCGGATGGGGTGTACAATTGGCAGGAAGCAGTCGCAGTTGTCGTGGCACGACTGGCGTAAGGGTGTATTGTGTCTGAGCACTAGCTGCTGGCATGGGGCATGTGTGGTTGTGGCTGGTAAGTGTGTGGCGTGATGAGGGGGTTGATGCTCGGGGGCTGTGCAAGGCTACTGTTGCAGACAGCACTGCTGCAGAATCAGGCCAGGGGTGCAGGATGCAGGAGTGTTTGGGGTGATCTGGTCCAGCATCCTGCTGATGGTTTGGTGAGCGGCGTGGGTTGTGTACTGCAGGTTTGCGTAAGCATTCTGCAGGCCGCACGGCTGCAGCATCAGCTGCAGCATCAGCACGACCTGAGTGCGGGGACATTGTTGTATCTTTTTGTTGTAGCGTGCGTGGTGTGTGTGTTGAACGCCGATGCTCTGTGCTCGCAAGTGCAGTATGCCCCGTGCGCGTCCCACCGCCGCCGCCGCTGTGCACGCGCTGCCGCTGCTCTGTCACATGACTTGTTACATAACAGGGCCAAGGCCAAGAACCTGGGCGCGATGTGGGGAGGCCTCGCGCAGGGCGCCAACCCAGACGGGCTGCCGTACGGTGCCAATGGCCGGCCGGTGCTGCGCTGCGTGGCTGGGCACGTGAACAACCTGAACCCAGAGTACTACCTCAAGTCGCTGGGGCGCTTTGTGTCTGGTGCGGGCTCGGTTGTGGAGCGCTTTGTGACGCGGCTCATGGGCAGCAACCTGCAGCAGCTGGTGCCTATCAAGGGAGTGACACCCACGCAGTACGCGCCGCAGCGGCACGTGCATCCGCTGGCCGCGCAGCAGGCGCAGCAGCGGCAGCAGCAGCAACAGCAGCTGCTGCAGCAGCAGGCGGCTGGCGCGGCGGCTGCGCAGCAGCAGCAGCAGGCGCAGCAACGGCAGCAGCAGGCTCAGCTGCTGCAGCAGCGGCAGCAGCAGCAGCAGTTGCAAGCTGGCGCAGGGCCTGGCGCTGGTATGGGCAGCATGCAGGGGCTACAGGCTGGCACTGCAGCACAGCTGGCAGGCATACAAGCCCCTCAGCTGCAGCAGCAGATGCAGCTGCAGCAGCAGCAGCAACAGCAACTTCAGATGCTACAGCAGCAGCAGCAGCAGCAGCAGCAGCCACAGCAACTTCAGCTGCTGCAGCAGCAACACGCACAGATGCTCGCTGCTCGACAACAGCAGCAGCAGCAGCAGCAGCAGCAGGCTGGCATGCAGCAGTATGCGATGGCAGCACAGCAGCAGCAGCAGCAGCAGTTTGTGCCTGGGCCTGGCATGGCTGGGTTGGCTGCTGGCGGGGCCATGAACCAGCAACTGGCTGTGCCGAATGTGCAGGGCTTGGGCGTGCAGCAGCAGCTGCAGCAGGGGCTGGCAATGCCAGTGCGTGTGAGCCAGCAGCAGTAGGCGCTGCAGTACGGGAGCAGCGTAGTGCACTGAGCTGCGGTGAGGAGTGTTCTTCTGCAGGATTGTGAGTGTGCCATGCACAGGAGGTAGTGTGGCAGCGGCAGCAGCGGCAGCAGCGGCAGCAGTAGCCACTGCGGGTGTGGCTGTTGCTGGGGCTATGGGTTTGGGTAATGCACTGCCTCACTGCCTCACAGGGGCCGTGCTGGCACTGCTGGCTGGTTGGCAGCAAGGCGGGTGGCGGCCTGTGTGCATGATGCTGCACCATCATCATGCTGCGGTTGTTAGTTGCTTGTGTTTTGCTTCCTCCATGCTAGGCCAGGGCGTGTGTGCGCGGCGCCTAGCTCTACTGCCACGGCTCCTGGTAGAAAGCCGCGCGTGTTGCACGTTGCTGGTTGCAGCACGCATATTTACTGCAAGTAACGCGAGTGACTGCGTCTCCGCCAGCAACATGCGTTGTTGATAGGCACGTAAGGCTGCCTCCACATGTGGGTGTGCTCCACATGCGCGCAGTGTCGCTCTTTTCGTTCAGGCAGGCAGGCAGGTGTTGGCCTACTGCAGGCTGCTGCTGTGTGTAGGCTCAGCTCAGAGCAGCAGGTGCCTGCAGCCTGGCAGCTTCTGCATTGCGAGTGTGGACTGTATTGTCATCAACGGCGTACGCAGCTCTGCAGCAGTGTGCTGCAGTGCGTGCTGTCTGTGAGGTTGACCTTTTTTGTGCTCTTTTCTTCCGGGTTTCCGTCATGGCATCTGCAATACGATGCAGTTGAGGTGCATGTGCAGCAAACGAGCCTCTTCATTGACTGCGGATCTGTTTTGTTGGTGGAACGCGTGGGATGGTGGGCTGTGCACAGCCTATGTAGGCAGTTGGTGTGCTGTACTGTCAGAGTTAGGTTTGTTCGGACTGGCGTCAGATGGCAGCAGATGCCTTGCGGGTGTATGCAGCTAAAGCAAGCTTGCTCATGCTGTCGAAGCATGATCAGTGTGCCCTGTGCAGACTGGCTGAACATGCGATGGGGCCGGCTGCCTGGCTGCTTGCACTTGCAGGCGTCTTATATGTGCTGTGTGTAGCCCAGCAAGGGCTGCAGGAATGACGCTCCCTTCAGTGCAGTTGTTGATGGTGTGGCGGATGTCACAGGCCCTGCATGTTTCAGCTGCAGCAGAGGCGGCGGCGCTTAGTTGGACACTCAGAAAGCAGTAGACAGGTGCCTTTGTGGCGGGGTCTTGGAGTTTGAGGCTGCAGCATTGTAAAGGGTGCAGCAGCATGCAGCAGCGCTGCTGCTCAGTGATGCTGGGCAGCTTTTGAAGGGAGCCGTGATGCGCAGTGCATGCCCTGCTGCCTGGCTGAGTCGGGTTGTACAACGGTTGCTGTCTGTTCTGCCTGTATATGGCCAGTTGTGTATGCATCAGGCGCGTGTGCCGTGTCCAGGTTACTGTTTTGTGTGTTACTTGAACTCTTTCCAAGAGACTTGCTGTGGAATGCGCTGTCTGGTTGCCACCTGGCGGCAACTAGCTGTCTTGCAGATCACTGTTTGGTCTTTGCACAGTCTCAAGTAACTACTCAATGAACGTCTGCTGCGAATGGGTTGGTCTGACAAGACAACGATGAGAGAGAGACTGGTTACAGGGGAGGCAAAACAGATTCGCACTGCGCAGCTGAGGTGCTACACTGGCCTCGTAGTGTGAGATGGAGTGACACAACTCGCCTGCTGCTCTTCTTGCCTTCATTCGGCGTGACATTGCTAATAAGGTCTATTTGCTCTTTCAATGCACAGCAGGGCGCCGAGTGTTCAGGGTACGTATGGTATCGCCTAATGTTACCCGCAAGGTTGATCAACCTCGATGATCAGCACGAGGTGCAAAGCCAACACTTGTGTGGTGCAAACACCGAGCAGGTTAACTTACTGTTATAATGACAGCCGTGTAGTTCCGGTGAAATCACTGGCACACAAACAGAGTTTCGCTCGTAGCGGCTGCGGGGGATTACTCCTGCATACTCTCACCGCACGATACGCGATTTCACTGCCAAAATGATGTTTCATGAGGTTGGACATTGTTTCGCGGCGCTGCTGCTGCTTCTCCTCATGACGAAAGCGTTGGCAGCAGCAGCAGCAGCAGCAGCAGCAGCAGCAGCAGGCAGCCCTCCCAGCCAGCACTTCATGTTTGTCTCCAATCTCGGTAAGTTAGGTGCTTTAAGGAAGTGGGGTTGTGCCTGATGTCATTTTTAATGCTTGAGGCGGATCTATTGTGCTCCCAATACATGCATGTGACCAGCCTGATTGCATGTGCCGCATGGGCAGCAGGCAGCAATTTGCCGACATCTGCATTGTCTGCATAATCAGGTTACAAGGCACTTCCACACCGCAGTGAAGCCATACAATCAATCGGACAGCAGGCTCTGTTTGATCCAGTTAAATGCAGAAGGACATAGGGCCGCCCAGCGGCTGTTGTGTGAGCAGCGTGTCGCAGGTCAGCAATGATGTTGCCACTCAACAAGTTGTTGACACTTCAGTGCTAACAGGCCCACTGCAGCTGCTAACAGGCCTGCTGCAGCACACAGCTGCTGTGGCTCTTCATACACCAATGCATGCTGCTGCATTCAACGCCTCTTTTTCCTGCAGGCCGCAGTCACATGGTGCCTTACCTAGAAGTCCTGCAGCCGCTGGCAGAGCGGGGCCATAAAGTAACAGTTGTTACTGACAGTGACGCATCAGCATGGCTGGCGCCCAACTACCCCGGTGTTGAGATGCAGTTTGTTCCCAAGAAAGTGAATGAGATCATGCACCATATGCGCAGCGGCAACAGCAGCATGGCAAAAGATATGATGGATCCGAACAGGCGAGGTAAGCAGCAGAGGCAGCAACAGCAGCATGTGCGCACAACTGGTGGTGTGACAAGACACAGCACGGCACTGCACGCGTGCCATGCACAATACCTGCAAACTGCAAACTTTCGCTCAGGTGATACTTTCCATCCCTTCGACGTTCACTTTGGTCGCACGCTTGCATCTGCTTTACAAGCACACTGTAAAGGCCATGTTCACAAAAGCCCCAACACCCACAATTCACGTCCCTGCAGCTATGTTTGTGGGTTGTTGAGAGGCAAGCACATGGTCGAGGGGTGGGAGGTATGCTTGCACAGCAGTTACTGCGAGCTGCAACAGCTTTACAGGGTGTGTTTGCTAGCAGGACGGTTGCTGTGTGAACAGTTCGAAATTGTAGCGGGAAAACATAGGGCATCACTGCTCCGCATAATCAACTATGCCCTTGCAAGTGCAGTTCCGCGTGTCAGCCATTGCTCCTGCAACCACCACATACACATGTGTCTTGTGCCCTGCAGGCTTTGCCACAATCATCAACCACTACACCCTACGTTGTGCTCACGTGTCTTGGGCGGTTAGACATACTTACAATTCTTGACGGTGTGTACTGTGTCCTGCAGGCTTTGCCACCATCATTAAACACTACACCATATGTTGTGCTCGCCTGTCTTGGCCTCATAAGATTACTTTTAACTGTTTTATGTTGTGTCATTGTGCCCTGCAGGCTTTGCCACAGTTGTCACAAACTACACCAGGTTTGAACTCATGTGTCTCGGCCGACCAAATTAATTTCAAACCCATGATATTTTGCCTTGCGTTGCACCCTGCAGGCTTTGCCACCATCATCAACCACTTCACAATCCCCACCTACCCCATCATGTCCAGCTTCCTGAGGGGTGTGTTCAGCAGCAGCACGCCTGACCTGCTCATCTGTGACTTCTTGGTTGATGCGTGCGCTGATGTGGCCGACACACTCGGCATGAAGTATGCAGTCAGCATATCCAGCATTCCCCCGGGAGGTGAGTGGCACAGGCTTTGTTCATTGTCACATTGTTATATTTCAAGTTAAATGTTACATCAAGATGTTTGTGACTTCCTGGTTGACGCCTGCGCTGATGTGGCCGACACACTCGGCATGAAGTATGCAGTCAGCATATCCAGCATTCTCCCTGGAGGTGAGTGGACACAGGCTTTGTTACATTGTCACATTGCTATATGTTAAGTTGTATGTTTAATCAGGATGTTTGTGACTTCCTGGTGGACGCGTGCGCTGATGTGGCGGATATGCTGGGCCTGAAGTATGCAGTCAGCATCTCTGGCATCCCGCTTGGAGGTGAGTAGACAAGGCTATTATATGGCTTCATTATTACAAAATGCTTTTGACCGACCCTATCACAGGTGGTTTATGAGTAGCTGGTGATTGTGGTTGGCCCCTCTTGTTAGCAATTTTTGCAGTTGGTGCATTGTTTCCTGATCTGCAAATTTCAGACTGTTGCATCCCTTGCCGCTGACCAGTAGGAAGACGCAGTTTGGCCATAACACGTGTTACTTGCAGCTGCCAGTGCATAGACGGCTGCTGCCACAGCACTGTGCCACGCACTCCATGCTCGCTGCTTGATGAACACCACTACTGCCTCATGCACCTGCTGCTGCCGCTGCTGCTGCTGCTTCCTGCTCATATTTCACCCCAGCCACCACGCCGCTGCTGGTTAACACCCCTGCTGCGTCATGCACCTGCTGCTGCCCGCTGCATTTGCAGTGCAAGATGCACCCTACCTGAACAGCTGGTTCTCGCCCTACCGCCACACAGCATGCATGCACATATGGTGCCAGCCACCACGGCACTGCTGTTTTTAAACTGCTGTTATGTCATGCATCTGCTTCTGCTCGCTGCAATTGCAGTGCAAGATGCACCCTACCTGAACAGCTGGTTCTCGCCCTACCCCCACACCACCAGCTTGCACCATATTGTGCCAGCCACCACGCCACTGCTGTTTAAAACGGTGGTTGTGTCATGCATCTGCTGCTGGCCGCTGTATTTGCAGTGCAAGATGCACCCTACCTGAACAGCTGGTTCTCGCCCTACCCCCACACCACCAGCTTGCACCATATTGTGCCAGCCACCACGCCACTGCTGTTTAAAACGGTTGTTGTGTCATGCATCTGCTGCTGCCCGCTGTATTTGCAGTGCAAGATGCACCCTACCTGAACAGCTGGTTCTCGCCCCACCCTTACACAGCCTGGTTCCAGCCACCACGCCGCTGCTGGTTAACCCTGCTGTTGTGTCATGCATCTGCTGCTGCCCGCTGCATTTGCAGTGCAAGATGCACCCCACCTGAACAGCTGGTTCTCGCCCTACCCCCACACCACCAGCTTGCATCTAAACCTGTGGCAGCGCTTCGTCAACAGCTTTGTGGTACCAGCGCAGATCATTGCATCCAGCCGGCAGCCAATGCAGCGCTTGAACAAGGTCAAGCGGGAGTGTGGGGTCAAGGTGTATGAGGGCAACCCAATGGCAAGGCACAGCCATGCGCTGAAGATCGTCAACAGCTTCTTTGGCTTTGAGGTGAGTGTGATTAAATTTTATGTATTTGAATTATTCAATGCAACGCATGCTTTTAGGCCATGCTGGGAACTGGCGCCAGATGCATGCTCCTTTCGCTTTGAGGTGCGAGGCAGAAGGTGTTCATTGCCTCAATCAAGAAGCTGCCTTTTCACGCAATGCTGACATCACTCCAGCCTGTGGTTGTGTCAGCTGCTTGTCCTTCATTCACGTGCATGTGGCACTGCTGGCGCCTGTACAGATGGCTGTGGCTTGGGATTCCAGAAAACAGCTGTGCAGCAGGCACCGCTGTTCATTGTTGACATTTATCTACATGCCGCGGGGCCTCCAAGTTGCTGTATGCAACTGCTGCTGCTGCTGCTGCTGCTGCAGTCGCCACGTCCAGTGAGCCCTCTGGTGCAAATGATTGGCCCCATCCGCAGTCACGTCAACAGCAGCATGCCGGCAGACATCCAGCACTGGCTAGACAAGCTGGCCGCAAACAGCAGCAGCAGCAGGGCGCAGCCGCGTGTGTTATATGTTGCATTTGGCACACACGTGGACCCTCCAGTGGCCATGCTGCAGCACCTTTCCAACGCGCTGCTGGCAGTGCTGGATGCTGGCTATGCTGACGGCGTTATTTGGGCTGTCAGGTGGGTGCGTTTGAAAGTTGTTGCAAATGTGTCGTGACGTAGTTGCAAATGTGTAGTGCAGCGTGACGAAGCATGCAGCTGTTGGCTGCCTTGCAAGCGCGCCTGCCCCTGCCGGCAGCTGCCACAGCAGTAACTCAAAACATGACACCTCGCGTTCTGCCAACGCTTTCTCGCGTCCGGCTGTGCAAACCTTGCCGACGGTCGTCTTTGGCAAGATCTCTTTACCAGGACTTGCAGAGTTGGACCATGGGCAGGGGTACTAGCCGGAAAAGTTACACCTGCCAAGAAACCATCTGTTGGACTGAGCGTTCTGCTTTGCCTGCCCTCCTGCCGCCCTGCAGCAACATCCGCCGAGAGAAGTTCCCTGCAGCCATCGAGCAGCACCCACGCGTGCTGCTGCTGCCGTTTGCGCCGCAGCGGGCGCTGCTGGCTCACCCTGCTGTGTCGCTGTTTGTGAGCCATGGCGGCGCTGAGAGCAGCCATGAAGCGATGTATGATGGCGTGCCCATGCTCATCCTGTCTTTCTTTGGGTGAGCTGCGGTTTGTGGTTTAAAGTTGATAGCTTTTGGGTCACCAAAGAGGGGTGGTGGGTTGTGAGCCATGGCGGAGCCGAGAGCAGCCACCAGGCGATGTATGATGGCGTGCCTATGATCATCCTGTCCTTCTTCGGGTGAGCTGCTGCAGATGGCTAATGGATTACGGTTAGCTTACTGTGTATGGTTGATGGTCTGCAGTTAAATGTATGGTGTCATGTCAATGCTTGCTGTCCTCTTTTTGGTGTTATATTCAGCCGCTGAAGATGCGTAGCTGTGCTATCTCAATCAGCAAACATGCCATTTTGGCAGTATCACCCTGGCAATTTTAAAGAGATCTTGTTTTGCATGTTGCCGCTGCTTTTTGCGCAAGACATTTCATCTGCATCTGGACTCGCGACAAGTACCGTGTGTCAGTGCCATCACCATGATTGTCTTCCTCCCTGGTTGCCTTGCCTCTGCTGAGCCCCTTTCTGCATCTGACTGCTGCTGCAGGGACCAGCCAATGAACGGAGCCAAGCTACAGGAAGCCGGTATGGCAGAAGCAATTCGGCAGAACCTGCTGACAGCTGACAATGCAAAAGAGCTTCTGTTCCACATGCTGAACCCCGCAACAGCAGAACCCTACCGCGCAGCAGCCCGCAAGATGCAGGCCCTTGTAAGAGCGCTGGACCAAACCAACACAGCTGCTGCGGGCGATATGTTTGAGTTTTTTGCGCAGTATGGATGGGGGCATCTGGTATCAGCTGGGGATAAGATGCCTTGGTACAAGGCCAGCAATCTGGACTTGTTTGCTGCGGTTTCTGCTGCTGTGCTGCTGGCGCTAGCTGCAGTGGTGATGGTGCTGCGGCGGGTGGTGGCAGTGATGATTCGAATGGTACGCGGCAGCAGCAGCGGCAGTGATGGGCAAAGGTGTGCGCGTGGGTTGACCGCACGAGCGGCCTATGACATCAAAACAAAAGCAGCCTGATTGCGTGCTATCAGCGTGAGTTATGTGCAGTGTTGTTCTGTGTTGCAGTAATGGGTTGTGCACATGCGGGTTGCTGAAAGGGTGGCATAGCGGAACCTCTTACGCTGCTGGAGGCATGGACAGCTGTGGATGTTTTGGGTTGCCCAGCTTATGAATCTTAGGTAGCTTATGTAGCTATAGCCGTGCCCTGTTGTGGTCTCCGCCAGCACGCCCACTACAGCATAAAGAAAACAGCTCAGCAATGGGCTGATGCTCCGCTATGGCTTATGCTTCGCCATGGCTTGTGCGCAGATACAGCTTCTAATCAGTTGTACAACATGTTGCGTGTCGCAGCTACAGCTCAGGATCAGCTGTGTTTGATGTGCACTAAAGCTGATGCTCAGCTATCAGAGGTTGATGCTCCCCTGGGCGCAGTTGCGTTATTCACTCAAGAAGTGTTCAAACTTACAGTGCGGTTGACATACACACACTGCTTTTCACGTACTCAGTGCTTTTCACATACACAGTGTTTTTCATTGATAGTGCTTCAGATGCATGGGCCAGCATTACAACAGCACTGAACTGTTTTTGTTCGTACCCAGCGCCCGCGTGTCTTTTGAATGCTTATTAGTATTGTGTGGTTTGTCTACCTGGGGCCAGCATTTTAAGTTTCCGGTAATGACGATGATTGAAAGCTGGATCCGATCCAGTCAACTGAGTTGACTTGACTGCTCGGTAAAGCAGGAGTGGCATTAATCATGTGCACGTGACGGGTGTCGGTGCGCCAAACTACCTTTGCTGGTCCATCATACTATGATGCTGGTGACCAGCAGCGGCTGCTGTCGCAGGTGTTTAAGACGGGATGGCGGCGATAGATGCTGGCTGTCCTGCCAAATGACGGAAGCCACAGGTTGAAGGGACGCATGGCCCCAGTGCCAGGCTGCGCAGAAACAGTGTGAGTGTGTTGCCCCACAACAGTGTTGCCCCACAACAGGCTGTATACAGGCGTACGTACGGTGCTTACAACAGTGTTGCCCCACTAGCAGTACTCACTAGTGAACCCCAATTCTGGCGGGCAACGTGCGCGTCCCCCATTGAAATCAATCAGTAGCTACTCGCTATAGCGAGGTATGTACTTACACATGCGGGCAGCAGGCGACCACACATCGCAATCCATGTCCTTAACTGCAAGGGCACATAGCGTCTACAGCTGGCCATGGCCTCTACCATTGCATGCACCATGCATAATGCGGGGCGCCTACTTGCCTCACGGCAGCAAGGCAGACTGGAATGTCCCAGGTCATTCGCAGGGAAAGCAGCACCCTTGACACACTGCATGTTAGCTGAGCTGGTCAGGTCAATTCACAATTTACCACTGTCACCATCACATGCTGAGCACCAACCGGTATCACCATCCCTGCCGTAGTGCCACCACGCTGCCGTGTCACGGTGCAGTGCAAGTGCATACGCAGCGCTAACATCACTAATGCCGGCTGCTTTTGCACCGCCACACGCCACGGAGCTGTAGCGGTCTGTGCAAACAAGCTGGCAACCACAGTCAAGGCTGCAAGACAGCTGAAGCCATACGCATAGCTGAGCCGCAGTGCGGCGCTGCGTGACACAGGACCTGTGCACATGCACTTTGTGCTAGGAGGACCACAAAAGCAGCTACAGCCCAGCGTAATGCGGCAAAGTGCGGCACTGCGCGACACATGACCTATGCACAGGCACTTTGTCCCAGGAGGACCACAGGAGCAGCTACAGCCTAGCGTAGTGCGGCACAGTGCGGCACTGCATGACAGAGCCTATGCACATGCACTTTGTCCCCGGAGGACCACAGGAGCAGCTACAGCCTAGCATAGTGCGGCACAGTGCGGCACTGCGTGACACAGGACTTTAAGCACATGCATGTGGCAGTCACCTCAAGCAGTCACGCCGCCTACACACAGGTTCAGTGCTGGGCACAAGCACAGTGGCGCCAGACCAGGCCGCATATGCCACAAGGCAAGACGTGCAGCTGCCATGCAAGTAAGGCTGTGCTGCGCTCCCAGCCACCAGCCACCACAAACCACCACAGAGCCACAAACACCACATGACCCTGAAAACATGTCGACAGCACTCCGTCACTAGCAAGCATGCATTTGAAACAGAGAAACCTGGGCTGCTGCATAGCGCGCAGCAGCTTGCTGGCCAACCAGCACCCTATACAGGCGCACACTTTGGCAGTGCTAGGCCTATCTCTACAACCCCAGCTGGCTATCTACACAAAAAGCGCCCCACCAAAACTGATGTCAACGGATTCTTGGTCACAGACAGAGCACAATTATGCGGCACACACCCAGCAGACGACACTGCAGGTGAAATGTTCTAGGTCAGAAGTGCGTCATTGCATACTGCAGAGCCCCAAAAGCAACCAACACAAAACAGCAGATGACAGGACCTCTGCCAACGCTGCTGATGTGGTTTGGTTGATGTACTGAAGAAATAAGCGCCACATGGGCAGCAAAGCAGCAGCTGCGCCCCATGCATGCAGCTGCTGCTGCCGCAGCTGCTGCAGCTGCAGCTGCAGTGCAGGCAAGCAGCGCTAGCGACTGGAATGGCGCAACTGCCACACCAACACACGCTGCACAACAAACGCTGCACCCTGCTGCTGCAAACCAAAAACAGCACCACCTGCAGCGTGCACTGGGGCGCAGCACAAACCAGCCCCATGCACAAACAACAGCAGCTTATAACTGCTGTTGAAGGCACAAGCCCACTCAAAACTGTGCTGTGGATGCCGCTGTGGCAACCACGGCAGGTGGAGGCGGCGTGAGGCCCCCAGCGTTGCTGCTGTTGCCCGCGCCCCCACAGCCGCCGCCGCTGCTTTGCAGCGGCCGCTGCGGTCTACTGCTGCCGTTGCCGCTGCTGCCTGCTCCAGCTGCTGCTGCTGGCTGCTGCTGCTGTGCTGGACCTACACAGCTCATGAGCGGTGGCTGGTCTGTGAGTACGTTGTAGCCGAGTCGTTTTGAGGCCTCTGCAAACCACTTTGAGGCCTGCTCATTGTCTGGCTTGCAGCCATAGCCCACACTGTACATGTGACCTGTGCATGCACAAAAAGCCAAGGAAGGTGGCAGCAGCAGAAGGCACCAGGCAGCAGCGCAGCGACAGGTCAACACACCCATCACTGATGCCAAGAGTATGCACAAAGCAGACAGCTGTGACGGTGCTGCTCTCAGCTCTTCAATTAGTCCAGCAAACCTGCATGGCGAGTGCTACACATAGCTCGCAGCTCTACTAGGCTGCACCTACAGATTGGAGTTGATAACTGCTTGCAGGACACTGTCAAGGACCTGAAAGGCACGTGTTGCATGCAAATGGTGTCTGTCTGCTGCAACGTGACCACGATTTCTCACGATACAACTGCCATCTGTCCGCAGCGCCTGTGTACCAGCTGCTGTTGCTGCATCCACTGCTGCTGCTGCTGCTGCTGCTGCCAAGGCTGTAGAGTAGCACGGAATCACACCTAGCAGCGCCATTTGATTAGCCTCTCCTTCCTTTGCTAGCGCTGCTGTCTCATGGAACCAGCGCAGCTCACACTCTTGAATTGCCTGCTTCAACGGCCTGCCTCTGCACAGTATATGTCAAGGGAGCAATGCAAGAGTGGGGGCTTGATTAATCATGGATCAATTAAACACGTGGAGCAGTTGTTGCTGATGGCTGGACATCAGCAAGCGCAGCGAGCGAGCGCAGACCAGCTGTAGCACTGTGCTGACGTCATCGCTTACTGGCACCTTGCTGGGGCACTGCATGGCAGGTATGTTGCTGCTGATACACTCAAATATGATACAAGGCTGTAGTCAGCGGTGTACAACTCGTCATCATCAGCACAAGCCAGCTGAGGGTTGGCTGGGTGCTACAACAGTGACAAAGCAGAGCAGCACCTCTCCATGCCTACCCACCATCATGCCTACTTGGCAGAAAATCAGAATATTGCATGCAGTAGACTGTTATGAGGCACCCGGGTGCGACGAACAAACCCACCTGCGCTGCCCTGGTTGCCCAGGTTGCTGCTGAGCCATCAGCAGGCCAAGCAACTACACTGTCTTGCTCAGGCTGACAGCGCAAATTGCAGAAGACGCAAACCCAGTTAAATTAACAGGGAGTCAGGCTCTGCTGCGTGATGTCGAAGTGCGCTAGCAGCAGACGTGGTATGTGAGGGCCCTTCCTTCCTGCTCTGCGGCTTTTCGATCACTGTGGAGATAAATGACATTGACGAACATCACTGGATCAATTCCGTGCGTTGCTAACGTCAGATGAACCGGAAGGTCTGAAAGACCTCCGGCAAACCACAACAGTGACAGGGACGCGAGATTTCGATTCAACAGTAAAGTACGTAGCCATATTGCCCTGATGCACACGTTCCGTATGTACGTTCACCCCTGCCCGCTTGGATTGCAACCTCCAGCTAACCACCAGTGCTGCCTCATTGCTGCTAGCAAAAAGGCAGAGCATTTGCAGCTATGCCACCTTTATCTAATTGTTCGAGGCATCAATCATTTTGCGTTGGGGTATGGCTGCTATGGCTGCTGGTGCTGCAACCTGCCCAAGTCTTGGCAGCACAGGCGCAGGATCAGCAACAGCAGCAGCACGTCAGTCGCAGCTCCAACTCACCAATTCAGCCACCACAGCAGCCAGCAAGAAAGCTTCTGGCGGACACCAAGCTGTACTGCAACGTTACAAGTACGCATGGATGCGCTACACCTGTTCTGCTTTATGCGTGCTAACAACAACATGCACATGGACACCGCCAGAAGTCCCTACCGCTACTGGCAGCGTACTGCTGTGCATGCTTGTTGCGCCGATGGCATGCATACACACATGGTATCTCCCTGCTCGCTGAACTTGCAGAGCCCGCTTAGCATCCACAAAATGAGGCCAGTTCAAGGAGCCTGCATGTCCTTCACCCTGCCTATGCTGCTGCTGCTCCTGCAGGTGAATGCAAACCATGCCTTGCCAAGCATCTTGTCTCTGAGGCTTGCAGGCCCACTGCATACACAGAGCACCTGACATGCAGCACCAGTGAGGCGATCACACATGAGGTGAGTCGCTGAACGCGAAGAAAGTAGGGTTGTATTTAGTTGCGTGGTTAGCACCTGCTGACAGGAAAACATGCAGCTGGCCCAGCGAGTGCAGCAGTGCAGTAGTATCTAGGCCTTCTCACAAGCAGCACTTGCACCGTCCTCCTATGTAGATCTTTTGCAACTGTGTAACCGTACACTGAGTAATGTGCATCCCACATCACAAAAGTGTCGTGGCGCCACTGATTCTCATGCTGCTCATCTTGCTCCTTTGTCTGCTGCTGCTGCTGCTACTGCTGCAGACTGTGATCACCATCCACCGGCGCCTGAGCCCCAGGACCACACTGCTGCACGTGTCCCGCAGCTGCAGAGCACCAGCCGAGGAGGACTTGGCCGGCAAAGCCAGCAGCAGCAGCAGGAGCAGCAGCGGCGATAGTGACGGCGATAGCAACGGCAAAGGCAGCAGTGATGGCGGCAACACTCGTGCTAAGCCTCTGCCTGCCTTGTCTGAGCAGGTGATGCAGTTTGGCAGCAGCAGCAGCAGCAGCAGCAGCAGTGACAGCAGCAGCGAAGGGGACATCAGCTTGTCCGGTGCTGCAGCAGCGGGGCATTTGTATCCACTGTCAGCTGTGGGTGGGCTGAACTTGCTGTATTTTGAGCTGGCGATGGTGGTGATTCTGTCAGGGGCGCTGCCCATTGTGTACGTGCGCAAGCGGCGCTATGCGCGGTGACTTTTCAGATGAGGTGACTCAGTGATGTAGTAGATGGCTGGAATCATTACCGGCACGTTTGTGAACTATGCAGCAGTGAATGCTGCAGGGCGCGGGCTGCATGCCGTCCGTCATCCAGATGTTACAATTGGACATTCACATGATGCATGTGCTGATTGCGCAAGTAAAGGTTTGTGCATCATATACTGTGGTGCCAGTTTCCGCACATCTCTGCGCTCTCAACAATGGGACATCACCCACGCATCACAAGATGTGTTTTTCAACCTTGCATCTCAGACAAGGCAGCGCTGTGGCTGCAGTAGGCCCAGCTGTACTTTTTGCAGGGTCCAGGCATCTCCATAAGCTCATCTCGTCATGAGCTCTTGTGCGTGTTGTGTGTTTTGTGCAACAGCCAAAGTTGACGTGGTGCAGACTTATACAGCACTGCATGCATCCAGCAGTAATGTCATGGCCTACTTTGGTAACATGATTATGTTTGATGCACAAAACGCAAGCATAGTATGGCTGTGACGTTCAGATGTATGCATGGCCACACTTCTCTATCACAATGCAGCTGCAGCAGCCAAGTTTCTGCAGTGACCACCAAGCAGATGACCCACGAGGCCACACATGCAGCAATTATGCTGGTAACGGTTCCAACCTGCCTGATCAACAGGCCTTGTGCATTTGTGCTGTAACCACCACCCCATCGGCGAGAATACAGAGCATGCGTTTGTGCACATATTTGGGTACCTTCAATCCTCGCCGTGACAGCAGTAAGTGTCAAAGCGCCTGCCACCCATGCTTGCAGGTGCGTATTGTGACAGGCGGAATCAAGGCTCAAGGGTTGGCGACTAGTGTAACCCTAGTACAAGCCAGCAGCAGCAGCAGCAGCAGCAGCCGAAAACAGCAAGCTGACTCTGCGCCGTCTAGCTAGTATGTGGCAGGCACGTGCATGCATGCATGAGTAAGCTGAGGCAAACCAAAGCCAAATATGCGTCAAAATTGCTGTGTGGTAACAACAAAATTTGCTGTGTGATGGTCGACCGTCAAATGACGTCATTTATTGCACTGCATGCAAGGCTGCTCTCTAATTCATCTGGCGCAGGCCCATCACAGCAAGCAACTGGTCAGAACTGTGCAACAAAGGCATCACATTGGACTTCAGTTGTTGCTCTGCCTGCTGTCGGGCCAGCTGGCATGCTGTGTATACAAAATTTGTACCAGGTGGATTACGCAATGCAGCACAACAGAATGCGTGTACATATTACCGTGCATGCTATGGCCCAAGTGTGCCACCAGCCTCTTTAAACCACGCATTGCCCCTTTTTGCACGTGCCATTCGCGCCATTCTCTGCACATGCAACGCCATCTGCCTTATGCACCCAGCACATCCCAGCAGGCTTTCCATTCCCATCACACAGCGGCGCCTGCTCACACACCCCACCCATGCGCCTGCACGCCGGTGTAGCAGGGCAACCGCCCTCCCCAGGGTTCAGCACACCCGCTGAAACCTCACACTCCCTGTCAGCGCTGCAGAACCCCGGCTTTCCGGCTGCATCTGAGCAGCCAGTGCCTGCCGGCTTAGCAACCCAGCACATTTCAGTCGGCCGTCCGTTTGCATCGCAAGGCGGGGCCATCTCACAGACAGTGCCCAGCCTCCTGCACAGAGGAGTATCTGGACAGGCTGCCGGGGGATTCGTCGGCTGTGTGTTGATGCACTGCTGCTTGTGGCACTTGAAGCCAGCTAGGGGTGCAGCGAGGCCCTTGTTCCGGTTAGGGTTGCAGGGTGTGCCGTTAGGCGCAGCAACCCAGCAGCGGGAGGTGTGGCGGCCGCGGAAGCACTTGGGCAGCTGATCGCAGGGGCCCTTGGCCCTCCTGCACATGGGGGCTGGGGGGCAGGACTGGCCGTGACCTGTTGTGGTGGCAGAGGCGGGGTAGGTGGCAGATGCAGGGCAGAGGCACAAGTGTGGGAAACTTGGCATGTAACAAGGAGTACTGGAGTAGTTGCTACAGCTTGAACGGTGACGGCCACCATGACCTGGTGGGAAGTGTGACAGATGCAGGGTGGCGGCGCAGGTGTGAGAACAAGTCATTAGGACCCTTGAACCCTCAGGCAACCCTCAGGTGTAATACAGGTGCGCAGTACAAGCAGTTTGTGGCCCCTGGCCCTCCTGCGCATGGCGGCTGCGGGGCAGGACAGGCCGTGACCTGGTGGGGAGTGTGGCAGGTGCGATGCAGCGGCACAGATGTAAGAATCGGCGGGTGGAGCCCTTATCACGGCGATAACCCACCTGGTGGAGAGTGTGTTAGGCGCCGCGTGGCGAGCAGCAGCAGGCGGCACAGCATGTGGCGGCACCGCAAAAGAGCTATACTTATGGCTTTCTGTCACAAACAAGCCGGGCTTGTACTAAAACACGCTGACGACATTGATGCTGCATCACCTGGCTTGCTGCTTTTTCTACGGCTTTTTTTACGGCTTTGGTATGTTGCTGTGACTCGAATGACACCAACAAAGAGCTAACTGACTCTCTTGATAATCACGATGATAATGCCGCCCCACCTGGCTTGGCTGTTGCTGGTGCCTCCACGCAGTCTCCAGCCTTGCACACATGTGTCACAGGGCCAGGCGGCAGTTGCTGGTCCCCATACAGATCAGGCTTGCAGGCAGCACCATCAGGCTTGTCCACCCAGCACATGGAGGTAGGTGCACCTGTAGCCTTGTCACACCTGCAAGTGTTGCAGTGGTACAAACACACTCAAAGGTGAGGTTTGTCAAAGAAGGAGCAGTGCAATGATTTTGGGGGCTGCTGAAAGCATGTCTCTGGGTTGCGGCTGATTCAAGCATGAGACGGCACAGACACATGATGGCTGACTGTAAGACCCGTCAGCTGCCGTTGAGTGAGTGAACATGTCATGTCATGTACACGGCGTGTTTAGGATCCTTTCCTGCAAGGTGGCAACTCCATTGCCCTGCTCAGCTAGCTACTGCTGTTACTGCTGCAGCTACTCAGCTCTGTGGTGCTTAGTCAGCAAGTCAGAGCGATTGGGGGTGTAACACTTTGCAGGGCAAACTCACGGCGGCATGCGCTGGCAAGACATCGGCATTGACAGGCACATGGCCTGCACAGGGCACGCCACGCATTCGCCATTGAGCGAGTAGGTGCCATCTTTGCACTGCTCGCAGTGCTTGCCGCCAAAGCCTCTGGGGCAAGCTGTAGCATGCACTGCAGGTGGCAGGTGACAGAGCAAAGTACAGCAGCAGAGTGTGCGGTGCAGCAGAGACAGCCATTTGATTGTTTTTGTTACGATGGCAGGGGTGAATTATGAGGTTGTTCATGCCTGCAGGCATGCAGGGCGACTCGCATGTCATGTGCCAGCTCAGCTGTAGCAAGCTGCCAGCAGAAGCAGCAGCATGCAGCTGCCTGCTGTTAGGCGGTGCAGCTAGCACTGGCCTCTTCACCTGCAGCAGGCAAATCAATCCTGCAGCTTTATCGCCAAATACTGCGCTGGATACGTGGCTACCCGGCGAAACTGCAAGCAGCACGGCTGCCACTGTGCAGAGCGCCTGATGCGCTGCTTGCCCCAAGCACAATTTACCTGCGTGTACGCCTGCGATCAGAAACAGCAGCGCCAAGCAGGCGTGAAGCTTCATCGTGCCGATGTCACCGTGCTGGTGTTTCGCTGGTAGATTGAGACTGTACAGTATGTGGGAGTTGCTGATGCGCTGTTGAAGCTACAAATGGTTTCAAACCAGTATATGCTGCTGCTTTCCTGAGCTGTACCCGTCGATTATACCAATTCAGATCGGCACCCAGGAACATGTCAGGAAGAAAGCAGGACAACAGCTGCGACATATCCGTCATGTGCCTGCAAATAGCCCTTGACAACACTGCGACCGAATTAAAAACAAAGTTGAACAACCCTGTCGCGGCTGTGATTGGCGGAAGGACCTGTTGACCATCAGCTAGCCCACGTCATGCTGAGGAGCTGGTGACACCAGCCAGCAGTAGGCGCCTGCAACTCCACGTTTAACACGGCGCCATTTTTTAAAGACAGCGAGACGGTTGGTTTTAAAAGCAGTATACCTCTCGACCAAATGGGGCAGACTCACTGCTGAAGCTGTCAGTGTTGCAGTACTGCTGTCTGCTTGTCAGCTGCACACTGACTGCGATTGCAAAATTGTAAACTGCAAGAAGCTCTTGTACTAATCACTCCATGCCACAGCAGTTTGTGCGATTGCGGCTAGCCCTGGGCAACCACAGAGGCCTGGCCATCATGGCATGGCCCGTGCACGGTGCACACATGAGCAGGTGATGCATGTGATCAGCAGTGCGGTGTTGCAGTACCACGGACAAAGGACTCGCTGAGATGTTCATTGCTGCAATTATAACATGCTTTCGTAGTTATGGTAAACCATGAAGCTGTCTGTGTGTAGCTCCGGATGGAGACTCTTACTCTGCTGCTTGGCTGAGCTGTAGCTGGGCGGGAAGGATCCGTGGTCACTACGCCTGCTCAATATTTTACGCTTCTTTATGTTAATACAGCACGGTGGTGTTTGTGTGACTGCCTATTGGTCTTCTGTCATCACACGCTGTCCTTCCTCTGGAAGTGTCGATAGTTCCCACTGCACTCATTTAGCCACGTGGTCTCGCACGGGCACACATTGACGCCGCTCATCATAGTCGGGAATTGACCATCGATCGTCCATGGCAACCATGGCTGCATCGCGACAACTCCTGCTGCTGGCACTGTGTGCAGCAGCTGCCTTCTCGGGCGCTGATGCCTTCTACTCCAGCAGCAGCGGGGTTGTAAGTCTCACGGAGAGCAACTTCAACAGCAAAATCAAGTCGGGCGGTGTCTGGATGGTTGAGGTGGGTGTGGTCATGGATAGACTTAGTTGGCCGGAGATCATTGCAAACACAGCGCCAGGCGCTGGAACCGCAATTGATTAAAGCAATTGTGTTTACAATGAATGTCTCGGTGCGGTACACAGGCATGCAGATGACCAGGCAGAAAGCAGCTGTCACCTGGGTGCCTGCGCTGCTGTTCCCTGTGCGGCCAGCGCCTGCTTTGCTCCAGCACACCAGCAGCCACACAGTTGGCTCCAACTTCTGCACGTCACAGCATTTTCAAGTGGTATAACACAGTTTGAAGCAGCTGCACCCACCCTGCTTGCACACCCCTGCGTGTGTCCCACCCTCCGGCAAGTGCTGCTCACATGCCTGCTGCTGACACGCCCGGCCACCTGCACCTCTCTACCCTGCTCTCTCTCTGCCGCCAGCAGCTGAAGCCTAAGACACACCACCGACATCTCATGCACTTATCTTTTGTGGTTGTTTGTGTCTTCCCTGCTTGCAGTTCTACGCCCCCTGGTGTGGCCACTGCCAGCAGCTGAAGCCCGCATGGGAGCAGGCCGCCAAGGCGCTTGCAGGAATCGTCAACGTGGCAGCAGTGGACTGCGACGAGCACAAGTCAATCGCAGGTGTGCAGCGTGCTCTACAGCGCTCACTTCTATATGATTGTGTGGTCTCAGACCATGTGTTTACCCTGTTGTGACTGACGCCATCTCAGCTGTCGCCCGGACTCACATGAACTAATGCTCTCTTATTGCAGGAGAGCACGGCATCCGTGGCTTCCCAACGATCAAGTTCTTCTACGTGTCAAACGGCGTCATCAAGTCCAGCGATTACAACGGCGGCCGCTCCGCAAAGGAGATCGTGGCGTTCGCAATGGATAAGGCGAAGGCCTTTGCTTTCAAGCAGCTTGGGGAGAAGCCTCCTTCGGGTGGCAGCAGCGGCGGCAAGGCATCCGGCGGTGCTGGTGCTGGCGCAGGTGGTGATGGCGGCTTCTATGACGGCACGGATGTTGTTACTTTGACCGACGGCAACTTTGAGGATGAGGTCATGAACAGCGACGACATCTGGTTTGTGGAGGTGAGTGTTGAGGCCACAGCTGCAGCTTTCAGGGTGGCGTTGGCGGACAGTTGGAGGCTAGGGCAAGGGCCTGCAGGAAACAGCTGCCTGGTGCTACTGGCAGGAGCTCTAGAGCAGCACATGCGATGACCCCAATACTAGCCAGCAACTATATGCAAGCATTTGTGTTCCTTGTTTCCTGCAGACCTACGCACTCTGGTGCTGCCACTGCGCAAGGTGCTCAAGCCTGCGATACACCACTGATACACCATATGCAATGTTTATCTTCTCATTTCTGCCCACAGTTCTACGCGCCCTGGTGCGGCCACTGCAAGGCGCTCAAGCCCGCCTGGATCAGCGCCGCAGGCGACATGCCGCACACACACGCACACGCACACGCACAAGCGCACGCACACGCGCACGCGCACGCACACGCACACGCACACGCACAGCTGACACGCCATGCTCTGTTTCTCCGCTTTTCTCGCAGTTCTACGCGCCGGGTTGCGGCCGCGGCAAGGCGCTCAAGCCCGCCTGGATCAGCGCCGCCGGCGACATGCAGGGCAAGGTCAAATCTAGCAAGCCTGAGACACACACACACAACTGACACGTCATGCACTGTTTCTCCGTGTTTGTCTTGCAGTTCTACGCGCCGTGGTGCGGTCACTGCAAGGCGCTCAAGCCCGCCTGGATCAGCGCAGCAGGCGACATGCAGGGCAAGGTCAAATTTGGAGCCGTGGACTGCACAGCGCACCAGTCAACTTGCGGGCAGTACGGCGTGCAGGGCTACCCAACCATCAAGGTGTTTGGCGCCAACAAGCAGCGGCCGGAGGATTACCAGGGCGGCAGGGACAGCGGCAGCATCGTGGCGGCTGCAAACAAGGCCTGGAGCGTCAACGCCAAGCCGCGCGAGGTGAGTGGATGAGGGAGGTTGCTTTCAAAGTTGGTGTGGCCAGGGCTGGTGTGGCCAGGGTTGGTGTCTGTGACAGGGCGGCAGGGACAGCGGCAGCATTGTGGCGGCTGCAAGCAAGGCCTGGAGCGTCAACGCCAAGCCGCGTGAGGTGACTGTTTCAGGGGCAGAATGCACATGTGTATGTGATTTGCGTGGCAGCATGGCCGCTGGTGTTGTCAAGGATCATGCATGCCTGTTGGGCTGCATGCGAGTGTGGTGAGCCTGCAATGCTGCTGTTGGGCTGTGTCTCTGCATCGTGACGGTTGTGTGTGCCTTGGATCTCGCTTGCTCAGTCCTCGGCCTGCTGCTGCTGCTGCTGCTGCTGCTGCTGCTGCTGCTGCTGCTGCTGCTGCTGCGTCAGGTGCGCGAGCTGCACGACGAGGCCGTGTTTGAGACGGAGTGCCTCGGCGTGAGCGATCCCGGCATGGAGAAGGTGAGCAGTGTCATCTACCGTAACATTTTGTTGCAGTTGACCAGCCTGTTCAGCGCACATGTTTGACCAGACTGTTGCTAGCTGCCCCCAGCATGGAGAATGTGAGCGTGCAGCGCATCGAGACTGTTCTGGTTGATCTGCTGTTTGTTTAGCTTGTGAAGAGTGCAGCAGGCAGCGCAGCAAGGGCAGCAGGCAGTGCATGTGCGTGCCTCGGCGTGAGCGATCCCGGCATGGAGAAGGGGAGCAGCGTGCTGCAGCTGGACAGGCAGTGCATTCAGCTCATAGAGGACCTGCATGCACCTGCAGTCTCACCCAGGCTTGACGCCGGCATGATAGCAGGTGGCTGGTTGAGCGCATGCGCACTGCAGACCAGCGTTAGTTGCTGAATGTGCTGCGTGCTGCCCTTGCTGCAGCCATGTGCTGCCTTGCTGCTCTCCAGGCGCCGCTTGCGCAGCTGTGCTTCATCCACTTCCTCCTGGTGTATCTGCCTGCCTGACGCTGCTGCTGCTGCTGCTGCTGTTTTCGCTGCTGCTGCTTAACGCCGTTTGGCAGACCGCGCCCGCGCAGCTGTGCTTCATCGGCTTCTTGCCCAACACTTGACCACCTGCCTGCTGCTGCTGCCGCTGCTGCCGCTCCATGCTGTTTGATGTTACAGACCGCGCCCGCGCAGCTGTGCTTCATCGGCTTCCTGCCCAACATCCTGGACAGCAAAGCAGCAGGGCGCAACGAGTACATCGACGCGCTCAAGGGCCTGGCCGCTGACTACAAGGATAGGTGGGCGTGTTGTGATGCACATTGCTTGGTGGACAGGCGATGAGCACCACGACCTGGGTACTAAAGCACAAGCATTTAGGTGACAACAACAAGTCATACTGTTTGTTTGCAGGAACTGTAGCTACCTGCGGTGGAGGGCGGCAAGCAGCCCGCCATCCTTGACAGATGTCAACTAAAATCCACTTAAACACGTCGGTCGAAATGACACACATCGCAACCTTATGCAAACTGCTTGCTTGCAGGAACTGGAGCTACCTGTGGGTGGAGGGCGGCAAGCAGCCCGCGCTTGAGGAGGCGCTGGGTGTGGGAGGCTTTGGCTACCCGGCGCTTGTGGCACTCAAGCCTGCAGACCTGAAGTACTCCACAATGAGGAGGTAAGGTTCTTCTTGAGTTGTGTTGTGTTTGGTGCTTTGTGTATGGTGCTCCGAGCGCCCGTGTTGGCCTGCTGTGTGCTGTGTGCTGTGGCGGCTTTGGCTACCCTGCACTCGTGGCGTTGAAGCCGGCTGACCTGAAGTACTCAACAATGAGGAGGTGACGGTGCTTCTCCGTCTTCTTTTGTCTTGTTGTTTGGTACTGTGGTGTTTGGTGTGGTGCGTGCTGTGGCGGCTTTGGCTACCCTGCACTCGTGGCGCTGAAGCCGGCTGACCTGAAGTACTCAACCATGAGGAGGTGACGGTGGCAGTGATGCTGCTGCTGCTGGTGCTGCGTCGTCTGACGTTGACAGAGGGTTCGCATGTTGCATGTAAGCAGTCTGGTGTGTTTGGCGTGTTTGGCGTGTCTGTGGTGCACGCGATTGCCGCATATTGTGTTGTTTGCTGAGCGGCTGCTGTTGCAGTGCCTTTGCTGGCCCTTCCATCAAGGAGTTTGTGCGCAACCTGCGCTACGAACCCGTGGCTCCAGTGGCGCGGCTGGCACCAACCCTTAAGCTGACCTTTGCTGCTGCTGCTGCTGCTGCTGCTGCTGCTGCTGCAGTGCCTTTGCGGGCCCCGCCCTCAAGGAGTTTGTGCGCAACCTGCGCTACGAGCCTGTTGCGCCAGTTGCCAATGGCAAGCTGGCCCCACTTGAAACCACTGAGGCTTGGGACGGCCAGGATGCAGCAGTACAGGTGGAGGATGAGTTCTCACTGGATGACATCATGGGCGATGACGACAAGGAGCTGTGAGGGCGTAATCCTGGACGCGGGATTACGCCCCGCGGGGGATGACGGCGGAGCGACAGGGCGTGAGTGCTGGGATGACAGAGCTGCGTGCCAAGCATTTATGTTGAGTGACTTGTTGGGATTTAGGGAGGTGGGAGTGTAGAAATGGTCGAGTGTTGTGTGCCGTGCTGGTATGTGGCTGGTGTTCATGAGGGTGCCGTGTTGCGGACACAGTGTTGAAGGTGCTTACCCATGCATCTACTGCATGTTCGTCCTTTTACAGTGTGCTGGGTGTGCTGGGCATAGCTTGCATGGTGCGCATTGCTGCACTAGCGTCTGTCCACATGTCAAAAAAGAGAGATGGCTGCCAGCCCACCAGCAGTGCTTGGATTCAGCCGTTCCTGCAAGCTGGCCTGCGCTTTGCAGGAAGCACAGTTGGCGTGCGTCCAGCTGATGTGGATGCTGTGTCTTGCACAGCCAGTTTTGCAGCAGGGGAGAGCTCCGTGCCTGGAAGGATGTTGCGCCGCGCTGCTGCAGCAGCATGTGCAGTCGGCGCTGATGTGTGGCTTTGTATTGGGGGCAGCAGAGGCAGCAGCGGATGCAGCGGAGAAAACAGCTGCGTCTTCTTTCTGTTGCCAGCGTGGCTCTTGATTGTCCAAGGATTTGATAGGGGTATTGCGTGTTCTTGTGTGTTCTGTGATCTCTGTCGACCTCTGCACTCCGCCCTGCAACTGGTAAAATGAGCATAGGAGTACGTGTTGACTTCCCGTCTTGGTGCAGCATTGCATTGTGCTACTGCAATGTGTGTTACCTGCAATTCTTTATGTTGCCGCCGTTGGCAGCCACTGAGAAACCTAGCCTGTAGGCAGTGACCTGTCTGCTTGTCACAGCTGCACTGGGCCCTCAGCAACACCCCTCTGGACCACTTTGGCTGTTGCGCGTTGACGTACCCAATCACCTTGCACAACATGAATCAGGAAACTCAGCTGTGTTGCAGTGTTGAGATTGAAAGCGACCAAAACCCGCTGGCGAGATGTGTAACCAGCAGATGACAGTAGCGGTCGCGCTGCCATGCTATGACAGCCGTGCGGTGCCCGTTAGCGTGACTTAACTTTGTGCTTTCAATCAAACTACGGAGAAGCTTATCGGAGCTGCAGACTGACACGAGCTGAACTTCATCCTGGTGCGTACCCGACGCAATTGAGCCCATTGAGCTCGCTGGTAGTCGCACTACAATCAACAATCAGATGTAGACATGTTTTTCAGCGCAGATCTCGTACTGTGGCGCTAGGTTGTCGCAGCTGGCAGCGTACGCAGCAGCATGGCACAACCGGCTGTAGCACGCGATCGAGCAAGCTGATGCCCCTTATATATAGACGAAATTTACAACAGTTTTTTTGGCATCGCGTTTAACCGTGTCGGTTCTCTGCTATCTTGAAGCCAGCTGTACTGTCGGGGGGTACACCCGTCGGTAGCACTGCTGTGATGGATCGTGGTACACAGCCACGTAATCAAACAACGGCGGAACATCTCAGCGAACCGTGCTTCGCAGCTGCGTTGCACAAGCTGGAACTGTCACCAGGCATTGCAATACCATCTGGCAGCAGCAGCAGCAGCAGCAGCAGCAGCACTGCCACAGCAGGCTGGCCCTGACACCAAAGTGCAGTGGTAATACTCCTCCACTCAGTTTGCTGGGCCCTGCCAAACTCACACATCGTTTGCTTACCCCTAGATGCTTCTGAACTGCTGCTGCTGCAGGGCATTGTGTGAGCAACTGCACCTCACACCCCGTCACCATGAGGGTCCTGTCTGTGCTGGCGCTGCTGCTGTGCGGCGCTGCTGCTGCGCTGGCGCAGCCGCATGTGCCAGAGTCCTGCCTGACTCTGCCCAGCTACCCTGATCCTTCAGGTGAGGGTTTTGCGTTGGCAATAGTCTGCTCTAGTCCTGCCTGACTGTGCCCAGCTAGCTGCCCCGAGCCCCCCTGGGTTTGAACACTGGATGTTGCTACGAGCCTGCTTTTTCGATGCGCGCTGTGACCGCCCTGAACATCAGGCTGCTTTCATTGACCACGTAATCACAAACTTACTGCTGCTGCTGTTGCTGTTGCTGCTGCTGCTGCTGCTGCTGCTGCTGCTGCTGCTGCTGCTGTGCTCTTTCACAGGTTCGGTGGGCTGGTCGGACAACAACTGCTACACCTTCAATGGCAACTACGAGTGTGTGGCCCCATGTGAGTCACCTGATGATGAATAGTTACATTGAAATAGCGAGGCAGTACAATGATGACAGGTCAACATGACGGGCCCCATGTGAGTCACCTGTATGCTTGCTGACCCGGTCTTAGCGTCACAGCGGCACTGCTGGGTAACAGCTAGCTCCTCCGCAACTTGTAAGTGCAGGCGGCAGATGTTGCGGCCTCCAACATTTTTGCCGTTTGACCCCCTGGCGCAGGCAGCCGTGTAGCTGCAGAGCTGGCGGCAAGCCGGGACATTGCCTTCTCTGCTCTTGCTGCTGCCATCAGACAATACATAATGCACCCCAGCCTGGGAGTCGCATCTGCCCAACAACATATGTGTGCACTTCCTGAAAACCCAACTGCTGCTGGTGCTGCTGCTGCTGCTGCTGCTGCTGCTGCTGCCAGGCACCTCTGGCTACGACCCGCGCGTCAACATCCCAAAGATCGTCTGCTCCGGCAGCACTGGCAAGTGGGGCCCAGTAACCGGATCATGTGAGACTGTGGAGAACATGTGCTCCATCACACCACCTTGCCAGCCAGGCAGTGGCAGTCTGGGGTGGAGTGGCGCGTGGTGTGATGAGACGCCTGATGGGAAGTACACCTGCCAGGCCTACTGCAAGAGCGGTTATGTGCAGGTAAGAGGGATTGCTGTTGATCCTTGGAGTTGAGTTTGTTTGTGGGTTGTTGTTTGCCAGATGAGCCCGTCACCGGATGCTCTAACATGCAAATGGAACCACGTCAATCGTAGAAACAGGGTTTAGGTGGAGTGCAACAATAGTGCATGATAGCAGTGTGGGGTGGAGTGGCGCGTGGTGCGATGAGACGCCTGATGGCAGCTACACCTGCTAGGCCTACTGCAAAAGCGGCTACGTGCAGGTGGGAGTGAAGTGAGGCAGCAGCAGCAGCAGCAGCAGCAGCAGCAGCAGGAGCAGCAGCATGAATTGTATTGTGCTGTGCAGCACTTGACCCGCAAGCAACTGCACCTGTCAGGCCTACTGCAACGACTGCTACATGCAGGGGGGCAGGTGTTGGAAGAGCTGATACAAAGCAGTTGAAGACGTGATGTGACAGGGTGCTGATGAGATTCAAGTATTAAACAGACCTGTCATGTTTGGTTTTCTTTGCTCTGCAGGGCCCTGGCGGCGTGCCGACTGCCACGTGTGACACAGGCACAGGTGAGGCAGGGAGCGGGGGTGATGCGGGCTGTGCAAATGCTCTGTTCTCGCCACGCGCATCACACATCACCACTTGTGAAAAAGACAGCATGTTGAGGCAAAAAAGAGAGAAGAAGTTGCATGTGGGTCCTGGCACCGTTGTGATGGTATGCATGTGCAACCTGGTCTTCAGGGTATGGTGACTTAAGCTATCACAAAACGGATCCTGTGCCAATGCAAGCACTCTGTCAGCAGCGCAAAGCAACACTGATGCTGATGCTACAGCTGATTGACAACCACAACTGCTGCTGCTGCTGCTGTTGCTGGTGCCACCCTCCAGGCGGTTGGACGGATGTGTCCGGCTCCTGTGTGCGTGCCGGCCCTGACTGCCCCAGCTGCCCCAGCAGCAACCCCTGCCAGGGCTACCCCTCTTATGCAGCACCACAGAACTCCCTGGGATGGTCCAGCAAGAGGTGCGTGGCTGTACCGCAATTGATGCTGCATAGTTGTGAGTAGTTGTTCTCCCTCGCAGTTGTGTTGTTGTGAATTGATGTGGTTGTATGCCCCAGCTGCCCCAGCAGCAACCCCTGCCAGGGCTACCCTTTGGTGGTATGCGGCACCAGACAACTTCCTGGGATGGTCCAGCAAGAGGTGTGTGATGCATCGTTACATCTTTTGTATGTTGTGTTGACACCCCAAATAACTTGTGTGTAGTTGTGTGTGAGGTTGTATGTAGTTGTGAGGAGCTGTAGTTGCATGTCTCATTGCCCCGGCTGCCCCAGCTGCCCCAGCACCAACCCTGCCAGGGAAACCCTTCATATGCGGCACCCCAGAACTCCCCTGGAATGGTCCAGCAAGAGGTGTGTGGTTGTAGTACGGTTGATGATGATACGTAGTTGTGAGTAGGTGTGCGCAGTTGCAGGTGGTGTGATTAGCTGTAGTTCCATGTGCCAGCTGCCCCAGCTGCCCCCAGCACCAAGCCTGCCAGGGCTGCCCCTCTTACTCAGCACCCAACCACTCCCTGGGATGGTCCAGCAAGAGGTGGGCAACTGTATGTAAGTGTAGTTACTGTTTGCCAAAGCACCACCCCCTGCCTGAACAACATCATGTGTTTTGTTGCTGAAACCATGTTATGCTGCTGCTCCTGCTGCTGCCGCCGCCGCCACCGTTGCTTTGCAAGGTGCTACACCACGGGCCTGGGCCCCGGTGTGACCACCACCTGCCCTGCCACCTGCTGCTTAGGCTACGTATCTACTGCTAAGCACTTTGTATTGCTGCTGCTGCTGCTGCTGCTGCTGCTGCTGCTGCCCTCAGGTGCTACACCACGGGCCTGGGCCCCGGTGTGACCACCACCTGCCTGGCCACCTGCTGCTCAGGCTACGTCAGCAGCAACGGCAATGACACGGAGCCAAGCAGCACCTGCGACTGGAACACAGGTAAGCCCTGCAGCGCTGCAATATGGCTGTTGTGCGGGCATTTGTGGCCCAAGCTGTCCACTTCGTGTCTGCATTGGCCATATCATGTGTCAGCAGCAACGGCAACGACACGGAGCCATCAAGCATGTGCGACTGGAACACAGGTGGGCGCTGCAGCAGTGCATGTGTGGCCAAGTTGTCCCCACTTCTTGGCAAGTTTTGGCTGCCTCTTTTGTCAGCAGCAACGGCAATGACACGGAGCCATCAAGCACCTGCGATTGGAGCACAGGTGGGCGCTGCAGCAGTGCAGAGCTTGCAGTTGCTTTGCAAGTTGCCGTGACAGGCTCCTGCTGCGATCACCATGCACTGTCTGCTGCAGGCAAGTGGTCAGCGGTTGACGGCTCCTGCAAGCCCGCCTACACCCCTGACTGCAGCAGCAGCTACCCTAACATCCCCAACCCCCCTAACACCAGTGGCTGGAAGTGCTACAGCAGCGCATACTTCAGTTATCTCTAAAGTAAAGCACTGTCCTGACTTACGCCTTTTCCGCTGCTGCTGCTGCTGCTGCTGCTGCTGCTGCTGCTGCTGCTGCTGCTGCTGCTGCTGCTGCTGCTGCTGCTGCTGCTGCTGCTGCTGCTGCTGCTGCCTGCAGGCAAGTGGTCGGCAGTCGACGGATCCTGCGAGCCCGCCAACAGCCCCGACTGCAGCAGCGGCTACCCAGATATCCCTGACCCCCCTAACACCAGCGGCTGGAAGTGCTACAGCAGCGGATATGGCTACCACTCCCAGCGCATCTGCAGTGCAGCCTGCCAGCCAGGGTTCTATGCACACCCCTGCGAGCCCACTGTGACGTGTGCTGGTGACGGCAGCTGGACGCAAGTGCGGGGCGGCTGCGTGCCATACAAGGAGCCGGCAAAGCGTGAGCTGCTGCTGCTGCTGCCTGGTGTTGGGATTTGAAGCGGAGTTGCGTGTTTATGGCTGAGTTTAGCAGCAGTGGGTTGGGTGTGCTTGCAGTAATGGTGTATGTTTTTTCTTGTGAGCTGAGTGTGACGTGTGCGTCGGCGACGGCAGCTAGACGCAAGTCATGGGCGGCTGCGTGCCTTACAAGGATCCCTCCAAACGGGAGCTGCTGCTGCTGCTGGGGCTGGAGCTAGATAGACAAATGTGCTTTGTTTGCTCAGTGACGTGCCAGTTGATGGGCAGTTGCATGCACGCCTGCGGTGATTGTTTTCCTGCTGCATGTTTTTGAGCTGCTGGGTGAAAATGGAGCTGGCTCATTATGGGCAACAGTGTGACTGCGCATAGCGTTTTATATGTCCATTGGTAGAAACCCCCTGTTGCTGCTGCTGCTGCTGCTGCTGCTGGCGCAGCCTGCTATGGCTACCCTGGCGGCAAGCCGTCCTGCTGGGGCGGGGCGGGCCATGGGTGGGGCAAGTGGAAGCGCAACTGCGGCGGCAGCGGCATCTGCTACAAGTCCAGGTGGGCTGCTGCACTGTGCACTAGCAGCGCATACATGCAGTTTGAATTACAGCTGCGGTTGACTGTGGATAGTGCGGCTTCTGCTACAACTGCAGGTGGGCGTCTGCAACACAGTATGAAAGTCTCAGGTGCACCAACAAGCGTTTCAATGTCGGTTTTAAGCTGCAGCAACGGATGGCTGGCTGCTCAAGATTGGCCACAGTGCTGCTTCCGCTGCCTTTCTGCTGCTGTGCAGGACCTGGGCCAAGAACTGCGGCAAGAAGTGCCTGTCATACTGCCCCAGGTATGCACGGAACCGTTAAATGGATCGTCAAGTTATGACAGACATCAATGGCTGCGGTAGTTGGCTGGGTGATGGTACCACTAGCCTGCCAGCTTGCAGCAGAACTGACTCAGGTCAGACCTTGTGTCAGCTGCCGGCAACTGACACATTGCAGTGTTGCTACAGCTACCATTATACGATTTGCATGCATGACATGAGCCCTGGCATGACGCTTGTTGCCAACGCCAGAACACACGTAACAGCTGTGCTGCTGTTCATAGCAACCTTTACCTGAAACCTGGCCAACTGGTGTTGCATGTATGCTGCTGCAGAGCCTGCAGCTCCGTGAAGCACAACACGTTGCTGATACTGCTGCTGCTGCTGCTGCTGATACTGCCCTCGCAGCTCTGTGAAGCACAACACGCGCTGCGAGGCCAGCTGCGGCAGTGGCTACAAGGGAGGCTACTACTCCAAGTGTGTCAACGGCGAGTGGACCAACATCGGCGGCGGCTGCTACAACTGAGCTGCACATGGGACACACCAGATGGGACGCTTCAGATGGGACGCTTCGGATGGGACACGTTGAACGAGGCAGCTGTGACAGCGTCTGCTGAAGGAGTGGGCCGACATCAGCGTCGGCTGCAACAACCGTGCAGCAGTGACCGGGACACACCAGATGGGACACGTCATCACACAGGACATAAGATGCGGGACATATCATCTGGGACACACTGGGCGGGGCAAAGCCTTGTTGGGATGGATGAATAAAGGACTTATTGTTGCAGGTGATCAATGTGGTGATTCACAGGGTGATCGGAACTGCGGGCGTGGTGCAGACTGCATGTGCTGGTTATGACTGCATGCTGGCTCCGAGCAGAGTCTGCTGCAGCATTGGAAACCACCGATCATGATGTGGTACCGCACCTGCTGCTGCTGCTGCTGCTGCTGCTGCTGCTGCTGCCGCTGCTGCTGCTGCTGCTGCTGCTGCTGCTGCTGCTGCTGCTGCTGCTGCAACACACAGAACAGATGTTGAGTATGAGCTGAAATATCGTTGCTGTGATCAGCTGGGCGTTCTGTTGCCTGCACAATAGTCGCTAATGTTATGTGACGAGCTAATGTTATGTGACGAGCGGTTACTGTTGTCTGGTGGCTGCATCCAGTCATCAACAGATTAAAACCGCTGTGTAGCATCGTTTCAGTGCGTTGCTGTGATGAACTGATAGGCTTTAATTGCCATGTGGGGCTACGCTATGTTGAGTAGCATTGGGTGCTACCCGTGTTGCAGCCACTTGATGTTTGGGCGGTGATGGCCACCACTTTGTTGGCAGCAGCTCGGCGCTACTTGTTGCTGGCGGTTTTGTTACGTTACGTTTACGCTTTGATTACATACAGTTCCTGGGTGGCATTGACCTCTGCTGAGCTCGTAGGGGAACTGTGGCTGTTGTTCAGGCTGTGATTGCCTTACGCTTGCTTCGCTTGCTGCCTGGCTCTGATTGCTGGTGGCTGTGGATTGCACACACGTGATAGGTCAGCGTCAAGAATCGGGCCCAGCATTACTGTTGTCCAATGTAGTATGATGTGCACGGCATGGTGAGCGCAGTTGCAGTGGCGTTGGCAACTAGGATGCAATCACTGCTGCTTGGTTTAGTCACTGCTTGCGGACGAGAAGCATAATAATAATCTTCTTGTAAGCCATACCTTGTCATCGGCATCGGCAACCGCGCCCAGTACGGAGCGGAAACTACGACTATTATTGCCTCTCTATTGGTGAGGGGTAGACCACCCAGACC
>RWJK01000235.1:474-51072 GCA_004335835.1 Scenedesmus sp. ARA3 | reverse complement strand
GCTTGTGGATGGTCTGCTGCGGACGACTTGTGGATGACTTGTGGATTTGCTTTGACCATAGTGAATTCCCTTTGGCCAAAAGTGGCCACGGTTGCATCGCAAGTTGCACGCCGGTTGCAAGCCTGTTGCAAGCCGGTTGCAATTATGCAAAGACTCGATCGTGAGTATCTCGCAATCTAGTGGGCGCCTGGCCGCGAAACTTGGCGAACAAAGGGTTTCAAACATGCAGAACCCGAATCCGGGCTTTTTTCGGGCTCGCAGAGGCTGCAGACCCCTAGATTCCTTAAGATTCCGTTTTGGGTTGCAACTCGGTTGCAATGCTGTTGCAATACTGTTGCATGCAACCGCTGGCCGAGTTGCATCGAGGGGAAACCCTATGTGTACAGCGACATGTCGCCTCTGCACTGCTGCAGCATGCTGCATTGTGCTGGCCATCTGTTGTGGCAGCACTGCTTCTGCAAATTTCTTTCTGCAGAGCGCTGGCTTGCAGTGAGGCCCCTGCCGTGACCTTCAGCGAGTGACCTTCTGCCGGCTCACCTTCCTCGTGAGCTTCCTGGTCGATAACGATGCAATCTCCAACATTTGAAGCCTGATGGAGCCACATCAGGCGTGTAACATGCTAATAAAGAAACAAAGCACTCTCATCAAACACATCGTTAACGTTGCGCTCGGCTGCCGTGGCCAGCCCACGCTCTCTCCTGCGTCGGTTATTCGGTTGTTGCCAACCTACTGCTGATCGGGCGTCCTCCTTTAACGTATCATGTCAGCTTCAAACTGGTCTGCTGTGAAGGGCTGGCTTGTGGGCCTGCGCTCTCTTCAGGTTGGTCTCAAGTGTTCGCTGCCGCTGGGACTGTTTGCTGCCCACTGTGCTGCCCACATTTGACGGCACCGCTTAAGCGCTTCACAGATCAGCCATCCTTCAATATTGGGTAGGCAGATCGACACCATGTGGGGCATCGCCCTGCTGATATCCAGCACATGCCACCACTAACATTCAATGTTTCATGTTAGACACCTGCGTATACATATTGCATGAAGGCTGGAACATTGTCCGGCTGAAGCACTGTGACAGAGGTTTGCCAGAGATCACGCGCATCTCAGCCCTATTGCTGCACACGCCCAGGCCTTGAGACTGACTCTGTGTGTTGAGCCGTTGGATGTCGCAGCGGTGCACAGGGTCTTGAGCGGGCAACAGCATAGTTCGGCTTATCTACTGACACACCTGCTGCTGCTGCTGCTGTTGCTGCTGTCTTGCATTGCAGATTGCTGCCTTGCTTGGCTGTTCAGCGTTCCTGATAGCTGTAGTTCTTTCAGACCCTTTTGGCATACTGATCCTGGTAAGGTTACTACGGACATGAACTGAGCTGGCACGGTGGAAGCAGTGGCCTGCACAACACACAGATGTCATCGTCCGTCTAACGATTGCATTTGCGTACGTGCTTGGCGGCGGTATGTGCATGCATCTTTGCATTGGCAGCAGTCTCCGTGGTTCATTACTGCCACTCTGTGCCAGAATGAGCAGCAACTTTCAGCAGTAATCGCACCTGCCCCACAATGCAAGCAGCAGAAACAGGCATGTAGTGCCAGCTGAGCAAGATGCCTTTGCCGCTGCCTGCGGTTGACTGCTGCTGCTGCTGCCATGTGACGTGCAGGGCCCAGTCTCTGTGATTGTGGCGGTCAGCTTGTTGGGTGAGTGTTGGGTGTATAAATGAAGAACTAGCACATGCAAAGCTGCGCACCTCCAAGTGAAGCTGGACCTGCACATGTGGCACATCTGTGTTGCAGAGACTGCCCTATTCTCATTTAGCTGGTTGGTGCGGCTCAGCAGCCCCACCTAGAGCTGCACTGGCTGTCACGTGAGCTGAGTGAAAGGCATATGCGAGACGAGTTGGTCAATCCATGGTGAACTCAAGATCGCACCGTAGAACAGCTCACATTGCGGTCTTGCTCTTGGACGCCAGCAACTCTACATCTCCACGCGTGCATTTTTAAGCCTCTCCTCGTCTTGCTGCTGCTGCTGCTGCTACCTCTGCTGCTGCTGCCACCACCGCGGTTTCCTGCCGCAGCTGCCGCGCTGTGCATCACCTGGCTGGTGTTCACTCTCGCTCCAGGCAGGCGGGCAGCCGCCAGCTGCTGCGGCAACCGCAGCTCCTGCACAACTTTCTGCCACGATGTGATTTGGGACGGTGTGTTTGCAGTGCTCTTCGGCGTCGCGTTGGTTCTGGCAGCGGTATGGGGCTTTGCAATTGCCACCACCATTGTTTTGGCAGTCATTGAGGTGTCCTTCATCAGCACTGCAGCGCTGTCTGTACAGATGGGCCGCATGGCAAGGGAGGCGCAGCAGCAGCAGCATTGTGCTGCTGTTGGCAGGTGTGGGGTTGCTGCTGGGCCTGCTGCTGGCCTAACTGCCCCGGCCAAGGTAATAGAGATTGTGTAGGCTGGATATTGTAGCTGGCAGGTTGTATGCAGTTGCTCACTGACATTGCGTCACAGACACACTTGGTTGGCACCGCGTGGGACACTGCTGCAATTTGCACCAATGCGCAAATCAGTTTGATATTTTCGGTATCGTGGGGCTGGGTTTTCGAATGTCTGTGTCATGCTGTTGATCGTGGTGCAGCGTATTGCATGACGCTTGCAATGTCCACCAGCATCAAGCAGAGAATGGCAAAGATCAGCTGGCAGCAACCGATGGCCGTGATAGTGCCTGACACTGCTGGCTGCAGCACATTTGAGCCTTGAGCAGCTGTGATGGCTACCAGCAATGATGATGTGGTTGCGCAGCCAACTCGTGACATGCAGGCTGTACATGCGATTCTGCTGCTGTTGTTGCAGCTGTGGATGTGGTTGCAAGGATGTACTTGTGCAGTTTGTGCAGGCCTGTCATTGCATTATCTTTCAGGCACCGCAGGTTCACTGAAGATTATTGTGAAGGGTCGGCCCTGCTGTCGCTTGTACAGATGGTGTCTAAAGCAGATGCCTCATCTGTGGGGCCAGTAAAGGTTGTCTAAATCGCAGGTGCGCAGCTGAGCACCAGTGGCTTATGGCATGTTTCCACAACTCCATGGCCACACTGGTGTGCATACGCAAACATTGGACAGGGTGACCCAACAGACAGCAGAGGCAGCTGACCCATACTTAGCAATGTATGAAAAGTACCAAATGAAGTGCACCAATTGGTGCAATTGCAATTGCAGAGCCCAGGGGGCTAGCACCCATCCTGAAGAAAAAGTGGCCCAGTGGCCGCGGCTTTGACCACATGCTGCAGTTGCTGTACCAGTTGTGTTAACCTCCTGGGCAGTGCAGAGCCTACAGTTGCGCTTCAAGCCCAGGTTCATTTGAAAGCAGCTCTGTTGAAGGTTGAACAAGTTGTACATCACAGATACGTCAACCAAAGTGAGCATATGCATATGCATCAGCATCAGCATCGCCGTCTTTGGTAGTAGCTGTGTTGCTGCAGCATGCATTCATACGGTGTTAGATACGGTCACCGCACCGGGTGCTGCGGGTGTCATGATTGGGGGTGCAGCGCTTTGTTAAATTCTGCCAAAACTGTGTAACTTCCTCTTCTGTTTGCAACATATCAGTCGAACATATGTTGCGAAATGTAGAGCTGTTATTGCAGCATGCAAACAGTATTGATGCAGGAACCGTGTTGAACTTGCAACTCTGTAACATTGCAAGCCCAATATTGGGCTCATTAATGATCGCAAGTCATCAGGAAGCCCGAAGCTGCAAAGCGATGGACTGCACCTGTACCAGTCCCACCAGCTGCCTGCATGTGACCTTCCTTCAAAGCAATATGATCGAAAGATGGTCATGACCTTCCTTCGCCGAGGCCCGAAGCTCGAAGCCCGAAGCTCGGAGGGAAACTCCATGGAGCTTCCCGCATGACAGCCTTAGCACAACATGCCTCGTGCATATAAAATTGACCAGATCAGTGTATCATCACGCTCAGCTAAGACCGCTGTACGAAACGCTGTACGAAGTGCTTTTCGCTTATTACGTAATACGCCATTGCCGGTTGCCGCGTACGCGTTTGCCAACCTGCGCTCTCGCCGTGTAGCAGTTGCTTACCTACTGTGGATCGAGCGTCCGTACTATTTAAATTATGTCGATCTCAGAAGGTTCTGCTGTGAAGGGCTGGCTGGTGGGACTGCGCTCTCTTCAGGTCAGTCTCAGGCTGTCTTGCTCTCTCGCCCAGTGGGTATGCCATACCCAGACAGCAAAATTTGCTGTCGGTGGGAGTGTTTGCTGCTGCCAACCATTTTCGACGTGCCTTGGGCACTTCAGAGTTCCCCTCTACCAAAAACAAGCCACGAAGTAAAAACAGCGCACATGGATTCCGTCGACAAAAGCATGCTGACTGGTCCACTCAAAACTTGCTGCTGCTGCTGCTGCTGCCGCTGCTGTCATGGCAGATTGCTGTATTGTTTGCTCTCTGCGGGCTCACTGCCACGCTGATTGTTGGCTGTAAGGTTATTTAGGAAGAACTCGGCACGGTGCCAGCGGCATTCTCAGATTATCACATCATCAGAGACGCCGTGTCAGCAGGACTGGTAGGTTCACCAAGAGCATGAATAGCCAGAGCAGCATGAACATCTAGTGCAGCATCAGCACCAGCACTGCAGAGCAGGGGGCCAGCAATCATACTGCAGTGCCTGCCTGGTGCTTCCGTTGCATACCACATACCTATTGCATACCCTTGACATGCGTGGTACTTACCAACGCATACTATATATGCGTATTACGTGTATACACATATTAGCTGAGTGTTAGGGGCGGCTGCTGGCGCAGCATTAAGAATGCGCAGAGCCAGCAACTGGCTAAAGTTGTTGCAGGCCTGACGTACACAAAAGAAGCAGCAGCAGCAGCAGCAGCAGCAGCAGCACCAGCAGCAGCAGCAGCAGCAAGCATTGCTGCTCTTGCTGAGGCCAGCGTCCAACCTTCCCTGCTGACTGCGGCTGCTGCTGCATGCATATGTTCTGCAGGGCGTCGCCGCGGGTGTGCTGGCCATCACTTTGGCAGGTGAGCGGTGTTTCAAACATGTTGCGCATAGGCACCACTATTCTACTGCAGCGCCTGTTTTTGCGCAGTGGCTGCGGTTTGGCATCTGGCAATGGTGCCTGCAGCTGTACCATATTCAGTTCAACAGGTGCATACCCTGCTTTGTGGCGTGCATGTGTCTCCACTCACGGCGAGAGGTCATTAGTTGACCATCTGAAGTGCCCAAACAGTACACACCGGCAGGACAATGCCGGGCACGCTACCAGCACGCTTTGAACATCAGCATGCCGCAAGTGCCTTGCACTTCCCTGATCATACGTCTGCTGCTGCCCTCCTCCTGCTGCTGCTGCTGCTGCCGCTGCCGCTGCATTGATGTCTTGTGCTGCAGCCGCCGCGCTGAGCATCGCTTGGCTTGTCTTCACGCTTGCTCCATCCAGGCGGGCGGCAGCCGGCTGCTGCGGCAACCACAGCTCCTGCAATGCCTTCCGCCACGATGTTGTTTGGGACAGCGTGTCTGCTGTCCTGTTCGCCGCAAGCTGTGTTGTGGTTGCCACACAGGGTGGATACTTTGACACTGCCGGGTTTTATCAGCTGCCTGTTGTTGTTGTGTCTGGCATGATGGTGATGCTGTTCGCTGCTACTGCAGTTCTGTCCAGCAAGATGGGCAATGCAGCGCGCAAGGCGCAGTGCGGTGCTGTTGTTGAGAGGCCGGCGACTGCTGCAAAATCTGCTGCTGGCCTGGCTGGCCCGTGCAAGGTGGTAGAGATGGTGTAAGAATGATGTGGTAGCTGGCAGGGTGTCTGCATTGGTCACCAGCACCGTGGCATTGATGCACCTGGCTTGCACTGCTAGGGACGCTACTGTGCTTTGAATATGAGGATGACTTGGCCGCTTGTTTGCCTAGTGGGCGGTGTATTCCACGGCCTTATCACGGCGTGATGGGTTGCAAGATGCTGGCTGCTGGCCGTCGAGCATGAAAGATTAGCAGCAATGGCCTTGCAATGGTGTGCATGAGAGTGTCTGCTGTACATACGAACCTAAATCCGCTGTCATAGCTCATACCTGCAAGCAAGGCTTGAATATGGTCACGGCGCCGCCTCAGACTATGCAGGCTGTACATGAGGATCTGCTGTTGTTGTTGTACATGAGGGTCTGCTGCTGCTGTTGTTGCAGCTACAAAACACTGGTGCAAGGCGTGGTGATTGTGCAGTCTGCGTAAGTTGTCTCTGAACGTTCTGCGGCAGCTTGTAAAACATGATGATGAAGGGCAAACCCCTACGTAAGGAGCCTTAACAGGGTCATAACATTTATGCAATAGATTGAGGCGCGACGCCACACTGCGCTTGGCACTAAACAGCTGTGTGTACAGCAGACGCAGGGGCTGAAGATTTGGTGTGCTTGTGGAACACTGAACTGCAATCGATCATCTGGCACTACCGGTGACAAATTTGGTCAGCAGCTCAGCAGTCGGCTTACCTGTGCAGAAAATGGGCAGAGTGACCCAGAGACAACAGCACTGTGACAGTCGTGGCTGATCCATTGCCTATTAGGCTCTATCCAACAGGGAACGACAGTCGCATGTGGGTCCTGGTGCCACCACATAGAGTGGTTGAACCACGTCTTCTGCTTGTAACATACCAGCCTTACCAATTTGTGCTGGCCGTTGAGCTGTTGCAGCGCAAAATGCACTTAAGTGGCAGCATGCCAGCAGTACTCAGCACTCGGATGCTGTGCCAGCTCCTGTAGGAGCCATGGTGAGTATGCAGAAATATACAAGCACAGTGATAGCATGCCATCACCACGAGCGCAAACGTATATGTTGCCTTCTGGATCGCCAAAAGTGGTCTGGAGCGTTGGACTGCACCTGTACCCACCAGTCTCGACAGCTGCCTGCACCTGACCTCCTCGTCATGGAAGGCCTTCCTAGGAAGGTCATGACCTTCCTTCAAGCTTCCTGGCTGACAGCCGGAGCGAAACACGCCTCGTGCACAAACTATTAAAAAAATCAGCTGAAAGTCAAACTTGAACAATACCGCTCCATTAAAGAGCGTGGTGCCTCCCGCTGATCACGCCACCGCCCGTTTGCTGCGTTTGCTGAGTCTCAGCTCTTTGATTACTATCAGTCGCACGCCCGGTGCTCAACTTCGAAATGACGAGCTCAAAAGGTTCATCTTTGAAGGGGTGGCTGGTCGGCCTGCGTTTTGTTCAGGTCAGTATCAGGCGGACTGTGCACCTGGAGCTGTTGCTAGCTGTCTGTGTCTGTGGGGCTGTTCGCTGCTGCCGACCATTACAGCTCCTAATGGGCGCCTCAGAAGTCTCTGACGCTCGAAGCAATTCTCTCCTAAGTAATCATTCGACATGTCAGACAGCGTGCTGCTGCAGAGTTTCAGTGCCTTCTACCAGTACTACTGGCTACTGGCCCAGTAGCCTTACTACGGTAGTATCTAGTAGTTAATGCTCGTGTCGGATGCAACACCATGTGCATGCTGGGTGACGGGTGAAACATTAGCAGACCACAGCATACAGCTGTAAGTCACAACGTGCAGCCCATCCAGTTATGCAGACGTGCCAAAATCTGACCGACCATATGCAGCAAACATAGTCAATGCAGGTCACTGATAACACACATACAAGCACAGGGCCTGCGCCGACAACGCACGCTCACTGACGTCCCAACAACTGCTGCTGCTGCTGCTGCTGCTGCTTGCTGCTGCTGCTGCCTCTTATTGTAGATTGCTATGCTGACTGCTCTTTCTGGGATCACTGCCATGCTGCTTGCCAGCTATAGAGAATTTCTGGAAGCACCAGAGCCGAACTTCCGTTTGAGGAATGGTTTCAATCACGAGGCTTATCGTAGGTGGTGCAACCTCAGAGACGGCACATCAGTAGCCGGGGTGGGTCACCAGGAGCTTGAAGAGCTAGCGCAGCTTGAAGCTCCAGTGAATATATAGTGCAGCATCAGCGCCAGCACTGCAGAGCAGCGAGACAGCAAGCTCACTGCAATGCCTGCCTGGTGCTTCCATTGTATGCCATGCTTCAACACCCTTGGCTTTCTGGTTGCACCAATACATGCACATAATGGCTGATGTGTTAGCAGCTGGTGGCACAACCTGCCGGCATAGCAAGTACGGAGCTTTCAACAGGACACCAATGCTGGCCTCAGGCTGGTGTAAGCAGCAGTAGCAGCAGCAGCAGCAGCAGCAAGCAGTTCTCGCTTTGCTCGGGTCAGTGTCTAATGCCCCCTGCTGAAAGTAGCTGATGCTGGCTGCACATGTTCTGCAGGGCTTCGCTGCTGCTGTGCTGCCGGTTACTTTGGCAGGTAGGTTCCAGTCCCGCATTGGCACAACGTACATCATTTGGGGCAGCGGCTGCTGATCGGCACTTGACAATAACTTACACACATGGTGCCCGCAGCAGTGTCATGCACAGCTCAGCAACCGCACAGCCTACTTTGTGGCATGCTTGTCTCATGCTTACACCAGATTTCAGTTGGCAGGTTACATACCTGAACAGCTGGCACTGGCAGGATACTTGGCAATGCCCCCAATGCCACCAGCACGAACTGATGCTTTGCTAAGCGGCTTGCACTTCCTGATATTACAACTGCTGCTGCTCTGCTGTTGAATCCACTCTGTTGTCCTGGCGCTGCAGCTGCCGCGCTGTGCATCACTTGGCTCGTCTTCACGCTTGCTCCAGCCAGGCGGGCGGCCGCCAGCTGCTGCGGCAACCACAGCTCCTGCAATGCCTTCCGCCATGATGGGATTTGGGACAGCGTGTTTGCTGTGCTGTTCGCTGCAAGCTGTGGTGCTGGTGTACAGGGTGCAGTCCCTGACAGTGTCGCGTTCTATCAGCTGGCTGCCGGTATCGTCTCTGGCATGCTGCTGGTGTTGTTCATTGCCACTGCAGTGCTGTCCAGCAAGATGGGAAAAGCGGCTGAAAGTGTGCAGCACAGTGCTGTCATTGCAAGGGTGATGATGCCCGCAGAACGTGCTGCTGGCCTGGCTGCCCCGGCCAAGGTGGTAGAGATGGTGTAGGATTGATGCCTTGGCTGGTGAACGTGGCAATTGAGATGGGCGTAGTGGGTGTGGTGTGTCATTCAGGTAGTGTGGTGAATGTGGTGGGTGTGGTTGTCTGGGTAATCATTACCCAGAGTGTATCTGATGCCGTGATACTGGTGAGATTTGTGGGTGTGGTAGGTCCAACTGACCATGTGTTGATTGTGGTGAGCGTAGTGGAATCAGGTGACGTCATGGTTGTGGCAAGTTTCGTGAATGTGGTGGGTGTGGCGAGCCTGCTATCACTGCTACATCTGGTAATTTCTCCTTAGCAGTCTCTTTTTTTCAGGTAACCAAACACTGCATTGCTATGTCCGATAGAAACGGAAGGCTTCCGCTGTGTTGGTCTCCTGGATAAACGACCTTGAGTGGTACAAAGCTGCTAAACACCTGGGGTGCCTACGAAACATTGGACAGCAGCTACACATCTGGAGTGCTTGTAAAATAGAACGAATTGTGCTAACACTGGGCGGCAGCTCATGAGCTGATCAGCATCTGCTGTGCCAGTAGCTTAGGACATCAGCCAAACATTTGGTGCGCCCGCACAAACATTAAACAACAGCTGAACACCTGGTGTGCATGTGCAAACATCTGGCAGCAGCCAAAATTTTTGCTGCCTGTGCAAACATCAGTCAGCAGCCAAACATCGGTGTGCCTGTGTAACATTACATTACATTACATTACATTACATGCTCCACTCAACGAGGAGTGGGAACCCCAGTCAGGAGCCAACGAGAGGCTCATAGGGGGAGGAAACATCGAAGAACAACTCATCNNCGTCCAAACCGTCAGACGAAAACGCAGAAAAAAACTCATCAGCATCATCAATAGCTTGAGCAATAGCCTGAGAGGACAGAAGGACCTCAGGATCAGTGTCCGGGTGACACCGCATCAGATAGCAGCAGTGCACAAACAATGCACAGAGTGACCCCTGGAAAAGGCGGAGCAGCTGTTCATAGTTTGGTGATACTTGAAGCCGGCGAGAAAAAAATCATACAGATGCATGTTTGTCCTGGCACCGTTTCAGTCGGAATGAACCTCCTCATCTGTTTGCTACAAATCCTTTTACATTCACAGCCGATTGTAGAGCTGTTGCAATACAGTCGCGGCAGCATGCCAGCAGTACTGATCATCAGTGCTGTGCCAGGAGTCATGTTGAACATGCAGATCTGTACAAGCACCGATGATTGCATGGCACCACCAGGCAACACGACGCTGCAAATAATTGGACTGTTTCTGCACCAGTCCCAACAGCTGCCTGCACCTGACCTTCTGTTTCATGGAAGGAAGGTCATGACCTTCTTTCAAGCTTCCCAGGTGCCGGCCGGAAACACGCCCCGTGCATAAAGCTTGCAACAACACCGGTTTAACATCACGCTCGATCAAATCACTTTATAAGAAAACAGCAAAGCGCCTCTCTCTGATAACGCCATCGCCTGCAGCTGCGTTTGCCAACCCGCGCTGTCGCCGTGTCATACGTCCTTACTTACTGTTGGTTGCGTGAATTTCTTTGCGTGACTTTCAAGCAAAAAAATGTCGGGCTCCAAATGTTCTGCTGTGAAGGGTTGGCTCGTGGGCTTGCGCTCTCTTCAGGTCAGTGGTACAAGGTCTATGGCTAGGGGACTGTCAGCTGCTAGCGACAGTAGGCAGCACCGCCAGAGCGCCTCATCAATCGTACAAATTCACAAATTCATTTAGACTACTGAGGCGGAGTGCTGCTGCGCAACTCAGCCCCTCCCACAAGCAGACTTTAGTGTCGGACACATCAACACGGTACTCACTGGCCAGTTGGTAGTGAAAACTTGAACAGCATCAGGCCACATCAGAGCTCTTGTTAGACCTACGATGAAGGTTTGAATGAAAATCTTGTTTTAATCATGTGCTGACCACGCAACAAGTCACTGGGATTGAGTTTGTGCCTTTGTCACTGTTTGAAGTCAGAGCGGTGGGCACTGCATCAGCATGCTGTCCGACCTACCTGACACACCTGCTGCTGCTGCTGCCGCTCCTGCTTCTCCTGCTTATTTTTTCTTCACTGCAGATTGCTGCACTGCTTACTGGCACAGCCTTTGTTGCCATGGCGCTCGACTACACAGGGACAACACAAGTGGTGAGGCTGCTTGAGACACATGCAAGGAGCATAGGCGCACCAGCAGCATTCACAATGCAAAGACAGCAGCCTGAGTCATGCTCACACATGAAGATTTGCTTAATTGTGTGCATGAAATGCTTGCACACTCTTGGTATTTGTGCTTGTGTGTGCAGTGGGTTGCAGTGTGGGTGACTGCTGCCACTGCCTGCAAGCCCAGCAGCTCACAGCAGCGGCCACCTGCTGCCAGGCCATGAACAACACGCAGCGTTTAACAGCATTCATTGCTGTATCCACCAAAGCAAGCCTCCTTTTACTGCCAGGCGCTGACTGAAGCTGCTGCTGCCTTGCAACTGATGTGCTGTGCAGGCCTACGCCGTTGCTGCGCTGGCATCAAACTTGGCAGGTGGGTGTTGCCTAAGCACATGCTGTGCACTTGTTGCAATAAAAAGCTGCTCTGGTTGAGCGGCTGACATGTTTTATTAACAAGGGCATACCAGCAAAGTGCCAGCCCAAGTGTTGTGGTAAATGCCAACGCGTGCCTAGTCTGTTTTGTGGCATGTAGCCCATTCTGCTTCGCGCGCTCAGCCACATCCAAACAGCCCTTACCAGCACACCCTGCACAAGCATTTCATGACCCTTCTGGTGGTTCTTCGAGCCCTGCCTTGTTTGACTGCTGCTGCTGCTGCCCTGCTGCTGCTGCCCTGCTGCTCCTGCCTCGCCGTTTTTGTGATGCAGCTGTTGCGCTGTGCATTACCTGGCTGGTGTTAACCCTGAAACCAACCAAAAGGGCACAGGCTGGCTGCTGCAGCAATCAAGATTCCTGCATCACGTTTCGCTATGATGTTTCATGGGACGGCGTGTTTGCAGTGGTGTATTGTGTGCGGCTAATAGTTGGCGCAGTACAGGGCGCCACATGGCTCGCGTCGTCTATAAATGGTGTCATGCTGGCGCTTTTCATTGCCACTGCATTACTGTCCAAGAAAATGGGCAAGCAAGCGAGGGAGGGGCAGCAGGGTATCACTTATGTAACACCTGTGGTGGCTGCAGCGCCTGCTGCTGCTGGCCCGGGTGCTCCGCCCAAGGTAGTGGAGTGCGTGTAGACATCAATGTTGTAACGTGTAGAGATCTACTGATGCTGTTGCTGTCCGTGTGCTTTCAGTCAAGCCACTGCAATGCATTGCAGCTCAGGAGGTGTGTGTAGTATGATGCATCGAGCAGCATGCGCCGTTGTACGGCATAACATACGCCAAATGGGCGTACCTTGGAGTGACTTTGGGTGCGGTCACCCTTGAGAAGTTGGTTACTCAACATTGAGAACGTGCAGCTGATGTGTAACACGTGGCATTCACCGATAAGGTTGCAGTCATTGGGCCCACCAGTCTTTCCGCAACAGCCGAACAGCTGTAGGCAGCAGGGTAGTCACCCTAGCTACAACAACGCAGTCCAGCAAGGCTGCTGTGAGTGTTTGCAGCAGGCACGTTTCATCTCCTGCTGTAGGTCTGCGGATTCTGTGCCTCAGTGTGGCATGCACCGTCGCAGTGCACACAAACCGATGGTGACCCCGCCGGGCCGGGATGATCACTGGGCGAGTGCGCATGCTGTTGTATAGTATGTGGCAGTACGCTGTTAGTACTGGTGATGTGCAATGGATGTTGCACGTGCATCTGCATTACTTCCCTGTTACACTACCTGCTTACGGAAAGGCCTTCCTTCCGCAGATCGGTGGCCTGCAGGTGACCTTCGCTTGGGCTTCCTTGTGACGTTCCTGGTCGGTAGCTGAAGCCAGCTACTCAACATGCATAAAGCATGCTGGAGCCACAACAAACATGAGCGTTCTCAGCTATTTCCCAACCTTCAAAAGAAAATCACATCGCCACTGCGTTGTGCTCCGTTTGTCAACCTCCGCTCTCTCCGTGTCTGACAATTTCCAGCCTACTGTTGTTCGCGCGTCCCGGGCTGAGCAAAACAATGAGCAAAGCAATGTCGAGCTCAAATGTTTCCGCTGTGAAGGGCTGGCTTGTGGGCCTGCGCTCCCTTCAGGTCGGTGTCAAGTGGTCTCTGCCTTTGGGGCTGTTTGCTGCTGCCTTCATCTGTGGCACTGCTTCCCAGCTCGCTTTTATATCAATGCAGACACAGTCAGCCATTTTCACATGGCGTCAAGCGACAATAGCTTTTTAAATGAATGACCTTCTGGATTCTGACACGCCTGCTGCTGCTGCTGCTGCTGCTGCTGCATTTGCAGATTGCTGCGCTGCTGGCTCTCTCAGCTTTGTATGCTATAGCGCTTACTGGCTTTGCAGCTGGGCTTGACATGGCAAAGCAAGGCTACTTCGAATCTGCAACCGCAGTCATCGAGGCGGTCATGGCAGTAGGAGTGGTGAGGTTACTGTGTCATGCTGCGTGCAGCAGCAGCACGGCACCGGCAACACTGCAGAGGTAGCGGGCAGCACAATGCATAGGCCTGATTGGTTGCCTGGTGCTTCCGTTGCGTGCTTGCATGTCAATGTTAGTTTTACGTTGCACGTCACATTACATACTACACTCAAGGAGTGAGGATCCCACTCGGGAGCCAACGAGGGGCAATGTGTGTGCATGGTAGTGCGCAGCCTGCAGTTGCACTCAGTGACTGTGCACGCACCGGCCCATGCCACACCTGCAAATCCAGCATGCGCAAGCATCTCCTGCTTCAGTCACCTGCGCATTATGCCTGATGATGCAGCTGCAGAAGCAGTATGCCGTGGTGGCATGCGAAGGGCAAGCCTGCTGTGCCGCCAGGCGCTGACTGCTGCTGCTGCTGCTGCTGCTGCTGCTGCTGCTGCTGCCTGCATATGCTGTGCAGGGCCTCATGACTGTTTCACTGGCATTTACTTTGGCAGGTGAGTGCATGTTGAAAACAGGCACCACACCTGACCACACTTTTGATTTCTCGTGTGCTATTGCCAAACAGCTGGTAAGTGGTGTTTCAGCGACAAGGCATGCATGTCTGTCTGCCAACACCTTGTGGCTGCAGGAGTGTCACGTCCCCTGCCAGCTCTCGCATGGCCTGCTGTGTTGCATGCTGCTGAAAGATGGTCACTAACGCCAGCTCATATTCATCACTTCAAACCCCTCGATAGCCCCCATGCTGTTGTGATGCTGCCTCACTTCAATAGCTCAACACGCATGTGTTAATGCTGCAAGTGTCTTAAAGTATACTTGTCTCACTGCTGCCACTGCCCCCTTTGCTTCTCCTTCTTCTGCTGCTGCTGCTGCTGCTGCTGCTGCTGCTGCTGCTGCTTTATTGTCCTTTGCTGCAGCCGCCGCGCTAAGCATCACGTGGCTGGTGTACACCCTGAAACCTGCAAGGAGGGCAGCTGCCAGCTGCTGCGGCAACCACGCGTCCTGCATCAATTTCCGCCATGACGTAGCTTGGGATAGCGTGTTTGCCGTGGTTTACGGACTGAATGTGTTGGCTGGTGTGCTACAGCGGGGGACGCTCGTTGGGACTATTGTCTCTGCTATTATGACAGTGCTGTTCATTGCTACTGCTGTGCTGTCCAGTAAGATGGGCCGCGCTGTGAGGGAGGTACAGCAGGGTCACGGCGTTGCTGTTGGAACACCTGCAGCTGCTGCCGGCCTTGCTGCTCCACCAAAGGTAGTGGAGGTTGTGTAGGCAGTGATGTTGAGACTTGCTGGCACAAACTGTGTCGTTGACTTTCACCAAACAAGTCAGGGGTCTGGTGGGGCATGATTGCATTCGGATGCATGTAAGCAGCTTTAGTGTGGCTGTTGTATCTTACGAAGGATAATTTAGTAGCGGCGGATGTGTTCAGCAACGCTTAGCAGTTCGGTTGTGGCGCAAGGCCTTAACACGCACGTTGAAGAGGGTGCTGTGTGGGTGAGACAAAAAATCCTGTACAGTAGCGGAGAAAGGCTCCTTTTTGGTTGCATAATGCGGCATGCATCTTTCTCGTACACCACCAGGCCTCTACATATACAACGCTCGCTTGTGCCCTAGGCGCAAGCGGACAGGTAGAGGCTGTGGAGCCCAGGGGCGCCGCCCTTGGCCACACACACACCCTCTCAGCCTTTAACTTACCCAAGAGTTGCAGAGCTGCCTGGGTAGTTACTCACTCACTCATATGCATGTGGGCTGCACTGCTGACGCCGGGAGGTGCTGCACAATGGGTGACAGCATGAATCTATATGAGACCTTTTTCACAGATTTGTGGGGCTGCCGCATCGTTTGTCTGTGCCATTTGGCTATCATGGCGCAAGTGCACGCAGGACAACGGCAGTGTTGAGATAAACAAGGTTTATAGTGACTGTGTTGGCAGCGTGACAGCGCCAGCTGTACAGAGGCTGGTGCAGCTGCCATGCCTGCTACATGGTATGGTTGTGGTTGCTTACCAATGATTGTGCAGGGCTTGCATATTGCCATTGCATGTTGTTCAAGCGAAGGGCCACCGAGCCTGAACTCCAGTTACGGGTTACTAAATTAGGACCACAGGCCCACCCACTAAGGAGCCAAGCACGGCTCATGGGGCCCATGGGGTAATCCACCTAGTTCCGGGGCTGCTGGCTAGGGTAACCTGGCAGTGATGCATCATCTGCAATGGCCGCAGTGGCAAATATTATTGTTTGGGCGTCGGAGAACGTGTAACTTGATGATTGCCCAATGAGCCTGTTGTTGGCTTGAAAACAGGCTGTGTCGCGTCTTTTAACACACACAAGTCGTGGCTGGCAGTCGGTCTGATTGAGTAGCAGTCAGTCCCTAGCACCTACTGTTGCCTAAGCAGGTTCTCTGGCCCAGGTTCCTGAAGCCGGGCCTCTGCAGGCCCCAACTTGCAGCTATGAAAGCAGTTGCTGCTAGAGGTGGTTTAACCCAAACCCAGCATGCATTCTACGCCGCGTGCCGCACGCGTCGGCAACGCAGTAGGGCCGGATCTGCACGCAGGTCTGCGTCTAGACACCTCAATCATCAGCTGAGTGAGTAACGTGGCATGCTTTGAGCATTGTGCATTGCTGCTGCATGCGTGTCAAGCGCCCTTGGCCGCACAGGGCTTATAATGCACGGCACGTGTCAGGTGCGGTAGGCCTAGAACAGCATCCTGTTTACTCAGTGCGCACTGAGTGCTCCTGACACCAGCGTACATCCTATGGCACACCTATGATGCCGTGGTGCTGGACAGCCGTGCCTGCATGGACAGCCCAATAGCAGGGATGGGGGACCTCAAGGACCCAAGCTTGGGCAGGGGGTCTCCTGGACAAGCACTGCTTGAAGGTGCGCAGATTTGCGCAGATTTGCGCGGTACCATCTTTACACCTTGCTGCCAGCTTCAGCAGCGTTGTCCTGCTGTATGGTGACTTGGTGCTGTTGAATCAGCAGGGCCGTGCTACGGCAGCACTTCTATCAACTGAGTTGATTGCTGTGCCTGACATGATTTCCTGACATGATTTCCTGACATGATGCCTGCATGGCAGCAGTTACATGCTGTGCCAGGCGCCACATGGCGCCCCTAGTGTGGCAGCAGACCTTCAGGACTGATGATGCGCCGGTTGCAATGTCACTTCAAGTGCCATTACTTCACCAAATATATGACGTCGGAATGAGCAGCTGGAGGAAGCTTCGCATCGCAGTATGCAAGCCCGTACCCGGTCACGTGACGTGACCTTCGCTTGCGTCCCAAGGAAGGCGATTGATCCTCGAGGAGCTTGTGACACTCCTTGTCGGAGCTGGGGCAGCTGACCACATCGCTTGAATTCAATAGTCTTCAATAGTCTTCGAAGACTATCGGTATTTCAAACACATCAAATCATCACCGCTTGCAGTTTTCATAAGAGTTCCTACATCGCTAAAGCGAGCGTTGCGCTCTTGTCGGCTGCGTCTGCCAACTCAACCCACGACATGTCGAAGATGTACATCTTCGCGCTGAGCTTCCGTTTTGCTGTTGAAGGCACGTCAGCTCGAGCAAGATAATGTCAGACACAAACTGGGCCGCTGTAAAGCGCTGGCTGGTGATTCTGCGCTGTGTTCAGGTCAGTGACAGCTGTGCAGGCGGACTTTGTGTTCCTGGGACTGCAGTCCCACAGCTGTTTGCACTGCGAAACAATTGCTGCTGCCAACATAGGCTGCACCGGTTCAGCGATTGTAGCAGGACATTACTTCAGAGGCCATTTGAAACATGCATATCCTGAAAGCAGCTTGCTGCTGCACTTGTCAGCACCTGCTATCAATAGAAACAACAAACCGGCCCGGTTTGTACCCGGCGGGTACGGGGAAGGTGCGCAGCTATGCTTCGCCATGTTTAGTATCGCTATTGTACACTGTTGATGAATACCAGCTAAGCCAGGCCTGTATGGTGCAGGCTGCAGCATTCATCAACTGCATCACAATCCGTCAACCTTGCCGCATGACAAGGGACTTGCCAGATTTGGTAGAGCTCTGGGGTAGACTCAGCACGGCCAACTGCGTGGTATAAAAGGGAGCGCACATGGCTTCAAGGTCTTGGGTTACAACAGCACGCTAATGGTAGGAGGCGTGGAGGCGCATGAGGTATCCTCATCGCCACACACGTCCCCTTCCTTAACTTAAGCGGGTGTTAAGTGTGAACACACCACACGTAGCTCATTCATTCATTCACAGCATGCTGACTTCACTACTCCACCCGGCCGTTGCTGCTGCTGCTGCTGCTGCTGCTGCTGCTTTTTTTCAGATTGCCGTGCTACTCGATGCATCACTATCGGCTGCTGTGCTGCTCGCTGCCTTGCACTATCGGGCAGCCGATGACCCTACTGCAGTACTCAGGCTGGTGAGACTGCTGTGTGGTCATGCTGAGTTTTCAGGCGCTGCCCCCAGCATCTGCACTCTACGTGGTTTGGGCTGCACTGTGTTGTGGGACTGTTGCTGATCTTGTGCATAGATTGCGTGCTCGCATGCCACTAGCAGCACGCATGGGTGCTTGTGCTTAGCGCATTGCTTCAGCGTCAGCGACTTATGCCGCTCAGGTAGTATCGCTAGTGGCGAGTGAGCCGTGCCTAGCGTTAGCCGTGCCTAGCCGTGCCTAGCCGTGCCTCTAAGGTGGAACCTGCAAGCACAGCCCGTGCAGCAACTTGCACAGCAGTGGGTTCGTCTGCCCCAATATTGGGATTAATCCTTAAACTTTGCGTAGCATAAACAGCGCTTGCGCCAGCTCCATTATACAGCAAGCACCCGTGACAGCCAGGCACCGCCCACAAAGCAGCTATATTATTGCTAAAGGTAGCTGCTGCTGTTGCTGCTGCTGCTGCTGCTGCTTTTGTTTGCTGGTGTAGGGTGTCGCTGTTGTACTGGTAGGCAACTTGGCAGGTAAGCATTGCGTGTGCACATACACCTTGCGCTCTTTGCGCAGATTTGGTTTTTACATGCTGCTCAGCGGGACAGCATACATGTGTGTCAAATCACTGCCAGTTATGCAAGGCCTGGTTGGACTGCTTGAGTTTGCCGTTTTTTCTCTGCCCAATGAGCCTGTCATTGGCTCCGCAACGGGTGAGGTTACTCTGTTAACTTCCTGGTGAAGAGAGAATCCTGCACAGTGGTTTGTGGTTTGTGGCCATGGCATACATATATGTGCAAAACAGTGCCACAGCACGCCCTGTAGCAGCTTACACTGCTATGCTACCTCCAACACCAGCGACTCACCCCGGTATTGGCTGCTCCTGCCCTGCTGCCGCTCCTGTTACTGAACGCCCGGCTGCTCTTTCATCGTACAATGCTGCAGCTGCCGCGCTGTGCATCACTTGGCTCGTCTTCACGCTTGCTCCAGCCGAGCGAGCAGCAGCCAGCTGCTGCGGCAACCGCAGCTCCTGCATTGCCTTCCGCCACGATGTTGTTTGGGACAGCGTTTTTGCTGCGAAGTACGGCATGCTTTGGATTGCAGCCGTGGCTGTTGGCTTGGGTGATGGCGTGGCAGTCCCATTTGCATTCATGATTACATTGTTCATCACAACTGCAGCCTTGTCCAGCAAGATGGGCCGCGCTGCGCGGGAGGCGCAGCAGCAGCTGCCTGCTGTTGCTGTCGGTGTGCCTGCGGCCCATGCAGAAACAGCAGCTGCTGGTACTGCTGCTGCCGGCTCGGCCGCTCCGCTAAAGGTAGTTAAGTGTGTGTAGGGATAAATATGTAGCTGGTGGCCACCCATGGGTATGCCAATGGGTTTCTTACCATTGCCGTAATAAATAATAGAAATATTTCATGCGTGTCATTTTGTGATCAGTCACCAAGCAATTGGCAAACTGACCTGAAAGGAACTCTGATCTGGAGATTCAAGTGGCAAACTGATCTGAAAGCAATTGGCGAACTGATCTGATTTGCAAGCAATTGGCAAACTGATCTGAACTGATCTGAAGCCACAGCAGTGCTGACAGCCATTGGTGCATCAAGGAGGACATGACAGCTGACGTTGATGGCGTTGGTGCTATGGCTTAATGAATCACATGTTGATGATGATGAAGCCAACTCATTCACCATGGGGGCTGCCCGCTTTAAAGGTGTACGTGAAATTATGAGACAGTTGACTACACCTTGAACCCAAGCAAATGGTGGGTAGGGAGCTGCGTTGCATCCGTGCTGCAATATGTTTGCGATGGGTTGCTTTACGTTACAACACCGATGTGGGTCTGCAGCATGAGACGCCTGTGTCTCGTTGACCTTGATGTCTCAATGCCAAGCGGGAGGATCCATCATCTTGCAGGAACTGGACTTACACATTGAATCAGTTTGGTACGTGCCCAACATCGCTCTGTAACCCTGACAACTGCATGTAAAGGGTGTACCGCAACCAACATCAAACACCTGAAATGTCTGTGCAACTTCATATGAAATGCAGCGGCGCACAGCGCAGTGAGGTGGGATGTGCACGCAGGCACCTCAACCATGAGCTGCGGATCACCTGCCATTATTTGAGCATTGTGGAGTGCTGCTGCTTGCCTGTCAAGCACCCTTGAAAAATGTTCATTATCTGAAAAAATAAGAAGAGAAGAGAACAAAAGGCTGCACAGGGCTCAGACTGCACGGCATGCGGCAGGCCTAGAACAGCAGTGTAACGCCAGCTGCAGCGCATGTTTGGCGGCACAAGTAGCAGCAAGCTGAACAGCAGCACCTGATCTGTGATCTGGTGCTGTTGAGACAGCAGGCTCGTGCCACACAGTAGCATTTTAATGCTGTGCCTGGAGTAAGCGGGGTTAGCCTAGAAGTACATATGTACTTCAGCTGTACAGCTGCCATGCGGCATGCCAGTGGTTACATGCTGTGCACATGTGCCAGGCGTCAGTGCTAGATGATCAGGGCCTTCAACAAACCAGTCAGGCAAGATCATGGCGAGAAATTTCGTCCGTGCAATTCGCCCAACTTCAACTTTGGGAGTCCCAAATTGGGACTGCAAGTCATCAACTTGCGTGACCTTCGCGCATCCGCCTACTAACGTACGTCTGGGTTTCCTGTTTGGAAGTTGACCCCGTGTGTCCGTCGTACAAATAGCTAGCTACATGAAAACTAAGCTCATTTCACGCTGAAACGCCAACACCCCACTCTCGGATAAACAGACCGCTCAGCTGCACTCTGCTGCGCCTTCGAAGCTACATTCTCGTGTCCACCCTGCTATAGTACGCGCTCACCGCCCCAGAACAATGTCGAATTCCAATTGTTCCGCTTTGAAGGGTTGGCTGGTGGTGCTGCGCTCTCTTCAGGTTGGTGTCGGATGGCCCCAGTTTCTGGGACTGCATGCCTGAACAATGCGCAGCTGTTTGCTGAGGCTGACATCCGATGCTCTGCTTCCAGATTGCCTGGCTGAGCAAAAGCTACCATGTCTAGATGTTTCTGTGACTTTCTTCACAGCATCTGCAATCAGTTTGCTTTTTTCTTGGAGTCTCAGCTATGTGTATGAGAGAGGATGCCATCCTCTAACCAGTGGTTACATGTGGGTCCTGGCACCATCACTGATGGTATACCATACGTATGCCCATACGTATGGGCCACAACAGGGTGAACACAGGTTTTGAGACCAGCAGTAAAGAGATGCACTGGCCCACAGGTGACATCATGCTGATCAGCCCACCTGACTCACCTGCTGCTGCTGCTGCTGCTGCTGCTGCTGCTGCTGCTTCTTGTGTTGTCATGTATTGCAGATTGCTGCGACTCTCGCCCTCGCAGCGTTATATGCTACGTTCAGTTTCTATGTGTCGCGGAGAGTTGTCACCGCCGTGGTGAGGTTGCTTGGCACACAATGCATGCATGGTGCGTTGATGAAACAGTAGCGTTGCACACTAAATGTAGTGGCCTAAATCTGACATGGAGCTAGTGGCCTGTCAGATGCGCTCGTTGCCTGCTTGCTTGCTGTTGGGATGCATGCCTATACATGCAGAGGGATCACAGCAGCTGCGTGCAAGCAGGCACGTGACACATTCATGTGCATTGGCTGATACCTCAGCCACGGATGCCGAATCTGGCAAGCACAGCAGACTGCACAGTAGCCACACCTGCCCCAGGCCTAGCCAAGCAAGCAGCAATCAAATGCTCCTTCGCCTGATTGTGCCAGGATCCACATGTTATTTGTCATCTCATTGCTGGCCCAGTTACAGCCAGCCACGGCTCCTGCTAGGTGCTGACTGTTGGGCTGTACTACTTAGTAAGGTGCTGACGGTTGTGCTGCCTTGGTGTGCTGCGCAGGGTGCCACTGTTGTCTCGATGTTGATATGCTTGTTAGGTGGGTGTTGTACGTGCACAGGCAGCACATTTGGCATAGTAGAACTGCTCTCATCACCAGCCACAACACAAGATGACAAGTGGATCACGTCCCACTGGTGGTGTATGATCTACACCAGCCTGCTCGAGTATAATCATAACCCAATGCAAAGTACTTTAACACCATCTCCTTCAGCCATTCAGCAGCGACACAAACACATGGTGTCAGGTGGAATGCTGCATCCACTGCCATTACATTCAATGCCTGCGTTGTGGCATGCACAGCCCTGCATTGCAGACGCCGCGTGACTATACTGGACCCGTCCCCAGCGACCTCAAGTCGCTGTAGAGGACTGCTGAGATTCTTGTTACATGTAACTGTTGCTGCTGCTGCTGCTGCTGCTGCTGCTGCTGCTGCTGCCTGCTGCTGCTGCTGCTGCTGCTGCGCTGCTTGTTCATGCTGCAGCTGCCGCGCTGTGCACCACCTGGCTGGTGTTCATCCTTGCTCCAGGGAGGAGGGCAGCGGCATGTGGCGGCCACAGCTCCTGCATCGCCTTGCGCTGTGATGTCGGCTGGGACACCGTATTTGCCATGCTGTACAGCCTCCTCCTGGTCTTAAGCGTAGTGAACCGCTCACCCAGGAAATTTGTTGGACTAATTCTGAATGCAATCATCCTAGCGCTGTTTATTGCCACGGCCATGCTGTCTCACAAGATGGGCCGCAGAATGATGGAGGCGGAGCAGAGCGTTGCATTTGGTTGCCCTGCGGCCGCTGCAGCACCTGCTGCTGCTGGTGCCGGCCGTGGCCTGGCTGCTGCGCCCAAGGTGGTAGAGTGTGTGTAGACATCATGGGTGTAGCTCTCGGGTAGTACGCTGTTGCCATCAGTGTGACGGTGCCACCTGTAGATGTTTTCTGTACATAGGGACCTTCTGCAGTTGCAATAGGCACTTGCATGGTTTGTTTGTGGCCAGCAGATTACAGGTACTTGTAGGTGGCATGTACACAGTGATAGTGTCGTGGCACATACGTGTGGCCATGGGCAGTTCACTGCCTTCATTAATGAAGGGTAAGGGCTGCTGCAGCAGATTGGGATGACCTGTCAGTGGCCCGTCATCTGATCTGGCAATGATGCATCATCTGGTCGGGCCGCAATGCCCCCAACCAGTTTGGCGATTGAATCTGTATGCAGGGCAGATATATGTATTGCAGTCAAACACCCGATATGTGCAAACATTGCACAAGATATCTAACAGGAGAAGGCATAGGGCTGATGAGTGAGGGTCAGGTGATGTGATCAGATGCGGTGCGTAAGCTCCTCGCGGTCAGTTTCAATGGATCAGTGCGACATGTGCGTAATTATCGTCTATCTCATTATGAATCCTGGGCTTCAGAGAGCAGAGCCTCAACCTGGGCCGGCGATTGACAGCTTTCCAGCTTCAGCAGATGCTGCTGACAGTGTTGGCGTGCAACCCACAAGAACAGGCCATGATGCAGATTAGATCCTATTCAAGCGTGCAAGGCACCCGAATCTGAGCAGGATTTGACATTGCTAACGGTATTGCCACGCTTTGTAGTGTTGCTGGTGCTGTCCGGCATGGCTTTCTCATGTACCTAAAACAGCAGATGGAAATCAGTCAGCTTTTGCCTCGTAGCTGCTGTGTAGCAACAGCCAAGAGCAACAAGTGTAGCCCATGCTGCTGCAAGTTCTCCAGCGGCCGTGCACGGCTGCAGCAGTATTGTGACTGAGTGTTGTCAGAGTGTAGCACCAGCAATACCGTTAGTGTTTAAACTGTGGCAGGAGTCATGCCACAATGTAACTGACAGTCAATAAAGGGAATTTCTGACAAGAAAGGCTGCCCTCTGCAACCTGTACCTGCCCTTCCTGTGGGCTTCCAGTTTAACAGCTGAAACCAACTGCCCCTCGTGCATAATGTTTGTCGCAGCTGCATCTGGCTCCAATCAGACTCAATTGCTTAAAAGAATCGTTTTTTCGCTAAACAAGACAATTGCGCTCAGCTGTTTTTGCCGACCAACTTTCGCTCCGTGTCGGGGTCTCCAGCCAGATAACGATCGCGTGTCCCGGCGCAAGCAAATTATTGTCAGGGTTAAACATGTCATTTGTGAAGGGGTGGCTGGTGGGGTTGCGCTCTCTTCAGGTGCGTGTCTGATCGCGTCTGTCTCTGGGACGTTTGCTGCTTCCGACATGTGTTGGCAGCGCATGCGGACCTCAAACCTGCGTAACATTAGGCCTGTGAAAGTGTTTTACCTTTTACATGTGGTGCAGTGTGCTGCTGTGTCTTTTAAGCGCCTGTTACCATCAGATGCTGGTGAAGGTTGGAGCATGACCGACTGAATTATAGGTCAAGCCTCATATACGCTGCTGGGGCCCCAAGTAACTGAGACTAACTCTGTGCAGCAGAACGAATCATTTCAGAGAGATATAAATGGCCCTAGGCTGCACATATGGGAAGACTGGTGCCAGTAGCGTGCTGACTGACCTAATCACAACACCTGCTGCTGTTGCTGCCGCTGCTGCCTTTCGCTGCAGATTGCTGTGTTGCTTGCTTCCTCTGTGTTTATTGCTATACTGCTTGCTGGCTTTGCAGCTGCCCTGGAACTGGCACAGCACGGTGAACGTGCTGTTGCAGCCATTCAGCCATTGGTGGCAGCAGGAGTGGTAAGTTACCTTGTTCTATTGCACAAAGCACCAGGAAGTTGCCAGCTACAGCACTGTGCATGCAGCCCTGTGCATACGGCGTCGACCTCACTGCCTGTCAGGTGCTGTTGTTGCGCGCTTGCAAGCAAATGGTGTGCGCACACATGTCCGATGCCTGCAGTCTCAGCAGATTGCAAATATAACTTTGGTGCCACTACCTGCAAGCACAGCATTCACAGCAACCTACGACAGTCGGCGCATCTGCTACAGGCCTCACATCGCAAGCATCAGAAGCAGCATACGATGCTGGCTGGGCCAGGGCAAGGTCCTCTCTACTGGAGGCAGTAGGTACTGGCGGCCGCTGACTGCAGCTGCTGTTGCCTTGATGTGTGCTGTGCAGGGCGTCACAGCGTTTGCGCTAGCAGTGAACTTGGCAGGTGGGTGTTGGCTGTGCACGCACCACACTCGCATTGAGGAGGCTGCTTTTGTTGAGCAGCTGTCACATGCTGCTCAGCAGCAATGCATGCACATGCCGCAGTGCTGCGCCAACTGCCAGCACATGCATCGCCTGCTTGTGGCATGCGGTCATGCATAGCTCCATGACGGTTGCCAGATCACCTCGTTGAACAATGTAAACCCTGAAGACCAAAAATATTGAACTGCTTAAGCACTTCCCACAACCGGCAAAACCAAAAGGGGTTTTCCGTTCGAAACCTCTCCTCATGCAACTGCTGCCGTTCTTGGCTGCTGCTGTCTTCTGGTGCTGCAGCCATGGCTCTGTGCATCACGTGGCTGGTGTACACACTGGCGCCAGCCAGGCGGGCAGCCGCCAGCTGCTGCGGCATCACGGCTCCTGCATTGCCTTCCGCCATGATGTGATTTGGGACGGCGTGTTGTGTGTGCTGTATGGCATCAACTTGGCTGCTACAGCTGGCTCAATCCAGAGCTCGTTTGTCACTGTCATCGTCTCTGCTGTCATGATGGCGCTGTTTTTTGCAACGGCAGTGCTGTCCAGCAAGACGGGTCATGCCGCCAGGGAGGCGCAGCAGCAGCAGCAGCAGCATGCTGTAGCTTTTGGTCTTGGCGTGCCTCCGTATGCTGTAGACCCTGCTGCAGCTTACCCTGCTGGCCTGGCTGCTCCGCCCAAGGCAGTCGAGATTGTGTAGACAGTTACCTTATATCGTGTTAATGAGGTTCCGTTGCCATCATTGTGGTATCACCAAAGCCACGGCAATAGCAGATCATCAGTACCATCTACTGTATGGTATGCGCTGCATCAGCACGTGAAGGACGTGCGCAGCGCGTTGGACACATTTGTGGGTTCATGGTAATTTTTGCTGCGTGCTGCTTGATTTTTTCATTAAACTTGTACATGCTGACTCACCTGGCGGCAGTTGTTCCTGACATGCTCAGCGCAGCATGCAGCGTTTGACTATGTTGCAGCTTTCAAGCCTCACACATGATACTTTGGTTGGGCGACTCCTGGTCCAGCATTGCTTGATGGTGCTGAGATATGCAATTGCCTGGATTGCTTGGCATCAAGGATCCGTTCAAGCTCGTCCTTTTCATGCAGGTGGGCCACCGTGCTTGGCAGAGACTTGTTTCTTGCTTTGCAATGTGGAGCTGCTGCATGTGACGGCTGGTCAACGTTGGGTGTTGCTACACACTACCTGACAAGATGGTGACAGCATCGGTATTTGGCAACGGGCGAACCCAACCTTGATCATCATCATGTTACCCATCAATCCATAGCATCAAGTGACCCAGCATTGATTTTGATCATGGTGTGTTGGTGTTGTACAGCGCCAGCTGTACACGTGAACTTGACCCGTTGTCCAACGCTATGGGTGTTGGTTTGAGGGCTGGTGGGCAGTAGATGATGCACTTCTTACTGTCTTTATACATTGCTCAAGCCCATGGCAGATCACCGCTGCACTAAAATGCTGCAGTAGCAGCCATTTCATCCTGCTAAAGGTGCTTGATGAGTGTAGTGCGAGGGCAATCGTCAAAGTGGTGGCTACAGCTGCGTGTACGCATTCATTGACTTGGGGAGCCTAGCAGTGATGTATCATCTGGTTGCGGCCATCCGCCAATTTTGTGCTTGGCACTTGACGACTATCCTGTGTAGCAGCAAGACGCTCTTTCTCTACAGCAGATACTGCAGCTGAACACGTGTGTGCAAACATTGGACAGGGTGATACCCATGAAAAGGCGTGCATGTGGTTGCTATGTTATGGTCTGGTGTTGTCAATTTCGGAAGCGCCTGGCAGTAATATTGATGGAGTAGCGGTCAGTTGCAAGGACGTGCCGTGCCGTGCCAAGAGCCCTGCACGCATGCCGGTATGCAGGTCGGCGACCTGTGCTTGCGCTCAACGATAAAAGTCAAAGCACAATACTGCTGATTTTTATGTGGGCTGCATTACTTCCAGGGCTTGGTTATATGAACGTAATCGAGTGAAAACAGCGCTGTTTTATAGTGCAGCGCTGTTGGTGAGTACTTGTGTATCTGGTGCAGCATGGTGGTGCTAGCACACTGCGCTGTGTGCAGTCACGACAGGGAGTGCATGACTCTGCACTTGGGATTTACCAAGGAGCCTAAAATTTCATAAGTTGAAAGTTGAAAGTGTCGGTCCGCAGAACTCGAGTTTATGCGGTGAATCACCAGTGACAGTGCAGTGCGGGGGCTTTGGGGCGTAATGATCGCCAGCAAGGTGACAGTCAGTGGTGGGGCGTAATCATCGCACAGCAGGGGCGTGATAATCGCACGGCAGGACACTGGACACGTCGAACGCAACTTACTTCTTCTTTAATCAACCATTTGCACATTTTAAACCGCCGAACAACCGCTCAATGCGCATGGTTTCGGAGGGTTTCGGCAAAGCACTGTCCGGTCTGCACATGAACAGCGGGCTCATCAACACTCTGCTGACTTGAAAATTGAACAGAACCACCAAAAATCGCCCTTACCTATCGTGTTAAATCAACTGCTTGTTAGAGAGCATGTTCAGCCTGGCGTGGACCTGAAAGTCAATTCCCTCAAGTGGGTGCTGGCTGCTGCTGCTGTTAGAGGCACTACTCTTCCATGCACCATAACAAAGCCTAACCAAATATTCTTGTGAGTGGACTGCAGGTATGGCTTGAGCCCCACTGGTATAATGGTGAGGGCAGCAATACTGCTGTTGGCAGCACTGCTGCGCTGCAGCTTGGCGGACGCCCCTGAAGCAATGCTGCACAACGAGTGCAGTGCCATGAAAGGCAACAGGGTTGGATACACCTCACCATACCATAATTCATCTCCTGATGGAGCTACGCTGTACTGCTGTAGCCGCTGCTCCCAACGCTGCATCACCCAGCTCTGGATTCTGCAGCAAGGCCGACCCAGCATGCAAGCTGCAGCAACAGCCTACTTCTGCCACCGCTGCAGAAGGTGCAAGAGCTACACCAACATATGCACATGTGCGCTCAAGTTTCTCCTTTGCTTTGTATTATCGGCGGCACACACTGCACCGTGCAGGCTGACAGCATCATAAACCTCCATGCCAGTGGCCCCTTTGTCACACTGTTACTAACAGTGTAGTACAGGGCATGGCTTGCCTGCAGACTCACATGTGTGAACTTCAGCTGCACAGAGAAAAACACATCCTGATTGTGGCATGCATAGTTTGGGTGCTAGCCTACAGGTGAAGGTTTACCGGTCATAATGCTTAGAATGGAAACACCTGCTGCTGCGCGCAGTGTGCAAGAAGCCACCGGCAGTTCCCATTGACCACGCTGACTGGGATGCGGCCTGCATCAACGTGCCTATTGGCAGCAACTGCTCTGCACGCTGTCGTGCACCTGACTACGTGGGGAATCCCGAGCCAGCTGCTACATGCGTGCGCGATGAAGCGTCTGCTGCTGCTGTCTGGTCCCAGCCGCAAGGAAGCTGCAAAAAGATGCCAGCAGCAGACGTTACCTGCCCTGGAATGCCTCCAAATGCGGTTGGAAACAGCTCTACTTCTTATGTGTGGCAGCCAGCATGCAAAGACATGGCGCTGGCTGGCATGTGCAATGGCACAGCCACATGCCACGACAATGGGTCATCACATGCACCTGCCCTAGCCACTTGCACTGGTTCCGGCTGGCTGCTGGAAGATGCCTGTTCTCCCATCTACGTTGGCTGCTTTCATGACGACCCCTACCGGCGGCTGCGCTCGCTGACCTTCGGCAATATTCCAGTAGCGGCATGCAAAGCGGCAGCTGTCAATGAGAGCTTGACACTGTACGCCATGCAATGGAGTGTCCAATGCTTTGGCGGCAGCGATCTGCAGTTCGCCACTGCACTCAGGCGCTTTGCCGACGGCTGCAACATGCAATGCGGCACTGGCACAGAAGTGTGTGGCGGTGGATACGCCAACAGCCTGTACAGCGCTGCTCCCATTGGTCTGGTGTGTGAAGGAGTGCCAGCAAAGAAGCACACCCCAGCTCATGCTGTCTGGCCAACATGTGCTGGCCTCACACCGCTTGGCACATCCTGTGAAGGGGAATGTGATGCTGGATACTATGCAGTGGACCTTGTTGCCAAGTGTTTGCTGAACAATGTGACAGCCACCTACAATGTGAGCGGCTCTTGCCAACGCTACAAGCTTACAGGTGCGAGTGACGGCACTACGACTCATGCTATGCCTAGCTTGTGTATGTCACATGACGCCTTATAGCATGCAGCACCGCATCCAGAGCCATGTTGCATCAGAGCTGCATCAAGCGTGCACGGAAATGTAGTTCACCTTGACGGTGAAGTGCAGCCTGCAGCCTGGGCTAGCTAGCTGACTCTTGAGTGGCTGATCAGCATGCACAGCAGTACTGCCTGCTTTTGTCACCGTCCTAGTCAAATGCATCATTCGCCGACTACTTTGCTCAAACGTTTACATGCCCAATGCAACCTCTTAAAAGCCGCAAGCCCGTGTCAATAGCTATAAAAAATTCACTGCTGTTTTTGTGTGGCATCTGCTGATGGTGTTCAGATTGCCCAAGGGTACCTTCCACCACGGACACGTGGTTCAACTGCACCAAGGGTGCATTTGATGGCCAAGTCTGCAGCGGAGCTTGCAGAGGTGGCCTTGCAGGCAGTGTAAGCGCTGTATGCTCCGCTGGGCAGTACACCATCACGCGCAGCAGCTGTGAATCTGCATACTTGGGTTGTTACAAGGATGACTGGAGCCGCCGCCTGCCCTGGGGTCTTGGGGCTTTTGAACATGGCGACATCACGACAGGCTGCAAGCAGCAGGCAATGAATGCAGGCATGCCATATTATGGCACAGAGGAGAATGTTGAGTGCTATGGGGGATGGGATCTGCTGCGTGCTGAATCATATGGCAAAGCCGAGGGCTGTTGTCATCCATGCCCTGGCGATGACTCAATGATGTGCGGTCAAGGCGGGCCGGTTTGTTTTGCCCTGTATTCTGTGCAAACCCCGGCAGGAGTTGACACCTGATGCACCACAGTGCCCCGTAGTTCACACAGACTCATGAACACAAGGTTGGTTGTGCTGCCACCGAGGCTATGTGCAAAATAGTAGGCGTACTTTTTACACTGCCCCTGAATCAATCAGCATGATGGCAGTTGTACTGAATCAAATGTACAAGAAACTGTTATCACTAGAAGGCGCTGCACGCCTTGCGCAAGGGAGCTGCATGCAGCTCGTTTTTTAGGAGCGCCCTAGCTAGCTGCAGCTCTGCTGCTGTACCTGCAAATATTACTGAGTTGCAGTGGTTCCGCAAGTCATGAGCTACTAACAGATAATCAACATCTACTGAAAAGCCATATTGTTACACGTGCTGCTCAGATTTGTGGCAACTCAGGTCAGTGAGGACGACCTGGCAGGTTCTGCTGAATGTCGAGCACCAACCGACACATTCCAACAAGCTGACACGCAATGGCATCCACAACAGTGCGGCATGAACATCGCAACAAAGCGTATGGACCAAATGTCACACCGCTCGCCACCCATGGCGTATGCGCAGCCAAGCACAGGTTAGGGTTCCTAAACTCCCCAAAGTCAGAGCAGCAGCAACTGTTGGCAGCCGGATGGCCACAGTTTGCAACAATAAACTGGACATCAATGCGCATACGTCACTGCACAGTGGTGTGGTTGATCTGTTGCTGCACTACTGGATCCTCTGCCTGACAAGGCAGGCCTAGAGCTAGGTAAGCTCAAACTTGCCGGCTTGAAGCTTTCTCGCCTTGAGGTAAAGTGTATCTCTGATGTGGCGGTGCAAGAGGAACACCATCAAACAAAATGGCCAGCCCCATGCTGCTGCCAAGCTGCATGGCGGCAGTGAGGTGGACAAGCCCCTCCCCGTGACCAACAAAACTTGCCCTGTGATTGCTGATGCTTCCAGCGTACTATGCTCGGCGGCCTCCTCACATGCAAAGCGACCGCCCTGCCGTCACGCTTGCGCCTGCAGCACGTAGGCTGTCACAGACCCCATGGACTCCAGCACTGCACGCACCTGCGAAAGCAAACATGCCAGGACACGCCGTGAATCAGCAGCGGCTCACAACTTGTCAATAACACAGCAAGGCACTGACAGGATGGCATACAACAAAGTGCAGCAGTGTCGAACCTCAGCGGCCGTGCTGCTGTGCTCTATTGCACGCATAATGCCGCTTCAGAGGGTGATCCTGTTTGGCTTCCTTGGCAGCCACAGCCCACAGCATAGCATGCAAGCACAATGGTGTGCCTGTGACGCGATGCTTGCCCAGCCCCTCGGAGACGAGTTATCTGCCGACTGCAAAGCTCATCGCAATGGAGTCAGCCTTACCTCCTGCAGGCGCCCCAGGTGCCGCAGCAGCATCAGCATGCTCTTGCCGCTCTTGTCCATCTTCACTGCAGTGCCGGCACGCAGGTCGTTTTCCAGGAACCAGAAGCGGCCCTTAGCTGCATCCTTATTCTGCAGCATCAGCAGCAGGTCAGCAGTCGCAGCGGTGAGTGCAGGCGCAGCACACAGCAGGGCGTCAGGCACAGTATACAGCACAGCAGGTCACCCTTCAGGAATCAGAAGCGGCCCTTGGCATCCTCCTTGGTCTGCCGCGCAGCCGCAAGGCACAGCAGTGAGTACAGGTGCAGCACGCAGCAAACAGCAGGGAATGGCGGTCCAGTTCAGGGCCAGATACGAGCCGGCAGGTCACGGTGGGCTGCAATGCTTCAGAGGGAGTTGCTTGCAGATGCAGCGCACAGCGCAGCAACCCACAGCACAGCTCACAGTGCAGGGCGCAGCCGGACAAGAGTATGCAGAGAAGTAAGTGCACCTGGTTGCTCACAGCAGCCTGAGCCTCAACGCGATGCTGTGTTACAGCTCCTGCAGCCAACATTCATCCGTTGCTTCTTCAACAACAAAACACATGCTTGAACCCCCCGAAACACAGCAGCCAGAGCCTCCCCGCAATGCCGTGGTACAGCTCCTGCAGCCAACAGCCTTCATCAACAGTGTAAAGCCATGCTGACACTGCCTGAGCAACAGCCTCAGCCACCCATTATACCCGACCATTACATAGGTTGAGGAAGGTTGGTTTTCGTACTCACCGCAATGCTGTGGTACAGCTCCTGCAGCCGTATGCGCTCCTCAGCGCCCACGCGTGCCAGCTGGTTGCGCGCCACACTGGCCATGGCTTTAGCGCACGCCTCAGCAAAGCCAGCCAGCTCGTCCACTGCTGCATTCACCTGCAGGCACATTTCACCAACACCCATGTGACAAGGTTTGAACAGCTTGATGTGTATGAATGCTGCTCCTGTTTGCATTACGCAATTGATCAAGGCGCATGCAGCACAGCCAGCAGGCACGGCACAGGTACACAGCGCAGCAGCGGCAGCAGGCGGTGGCGTGCTGCGGATGTGGGGAACAGTGTTCATGTTGTGCAGCTGGGCAAGCAAGGTTGCATGATGTGCACGGAGACAGGTGCTGGCAAGCACGTGGCATGGCGTCTGCTTGTGCCTGCGTAGAGCTGAACTATAGCTAGTAGCTGCTGCGGCAAGTATGCCCGCCATTTGATTGTAGCAGGTGACATGGTCTGACAGTGCGCTACAATCTACCCACGGCAGAAGGAGAGGGATTTCAGGCAACCGCAGCGCTGCTGGCAAGCCACAGAAGCACAAACAATGCACAGGATGAACTGACACACAGCAGCGACCCACCTTCTCAAGTGTCAGGCGGCCCTTGATGTAGCTGGGCACTGATGCCAGCTCAGCAGCAGTGACATACCAGCGCGGGGCAGCAGCAGGAGCAGGCCTGGCAGCTGCCGGCCCATCTTTGCGCCGCTTGTCTGCTGCTTTGCTGCCTGCAGGACAGGTGCGGCATGCCCACAGATGGATGGAATTAGAGGCGCATGACGTTGCCATGCAGTGCAACATCAGCAGCATGCCGCACGCTGAGTGCTGTGACAGCGCTGCTGGCATAATTTAAAATGGTGTCAGGACCCACATGTACTTTCCTCTCTCAGATATGCATGCCGCATAATGTATTGATCAGGAACCAGCTGCGGCTGCTGCCCCTGATGGTAAGGTGGATGCATGCGCTCACCTCTTGCATCATCTGCTGCCGCTGCTGTAGACGTTGCACTGCGCACTCCCAGCACTGCTGTGCCAGCTGCGCCTTGCTGCTTCACTGCAGCGCCCTGCTGGTGTGCTGCAGCAGCTGCTGCAGGTGCTGCTGCTGGCGCGGGGCACGTGCTTGGCAGGTGCTGCGGTAAGTTGCTGCTGATCTGCTGCAGGCGCTGCTGCTGCAGCTCTGCTGCCTGCAGGAGTGCTCGCGCCTGCACGCAGCGTTGAATCCCAGCCAGCTAGGTTACGCTCGTTCTTCTGTTTGCAGTTGTGCATCAACGAGTCACGGCTGTCTGCAGTAGATGCAGCGCTTACTGTGCTATGCCACACCCCTTGGCAGTTGCTGTGACCGTCAGGCGCTACTGGGGGTGCATGAGCTGTTGCTTGCATGTCAGCTGCACCTGCGTACCTTGGGCACTGATGCCATCTCCTGCTGCGTGCGCTGCCTGAGCTCATCAAACAGCTGCTCAAGAGCACGAACACTGGCCTGCATGAAACAACAGCAGCAACACAGGTGCATGTTTCTGCCCCGCTCGCCCGCCTTTTTGGCCCGCTCCTCTGGCAAACAACTGCATGGGGAAGCTACAGCAGAGTCGTGCAACGTAGTGCGGCATACAGGGCAGGCGGATGCCCTGACTGTTACTGTATTGCAGAGGCATGTGCAGCTGCTAGCCCTGCAGCTCACAGGCATCTGTGTGGCTGCTTTCCCACCGCCCCACATCATGCAGCGCACCTCGATGCCTTGTATGTCTCGCACAAAGATATGTTTTACACTGTCTGCAAGCACAAGATCAGTTGCCCATCAGGACAGCTTGTGAGAAAGCAGAAACTGCTTATGAGTCCAAGTCATGCTGCAGACGCAGTCAGGTGATTCTGCGCTGCTGCTGCAGCAGAAGTGTTGATCTGCCATGTGGCCAGCACTCACCCTCCACTCGGAAGCAAACCAGCTGCTGCAGCTCTGATATGCGTTGAGAGAACGCCTGAGTCATGTTTGAGAAAGAGCTGCTGGAGGAGCAGTTCTCATCCAGCAGGTCATCCTGGAAGGTGGAGGCAGAGGCTCTGAGAGCCTCCATAGCAAAGCTTTCCTTTTCTTAGTTGCTGCTAACTTTTGAACTCAAAGTTTCGCGAGACGCCCGGAGCAAGACCAGTCGACCAGGTGCTGCTGCTGATGGCAGGAAAGGCTGGCTGGTCGCGTGCTGGTTAACTTCCTACGTGTGCACTTTTATCGCAAACTAAGTAAAATTATAAAGGTTTTGCCATGAAACCGGCGGCCTGCCTCGACTACAAAGCCAATGGCTGAGCAGTTCAAAAAGGTGTTAGTCGATACACCTTCCGTTTTGAGGGCCGTGAGGACATCAGCTCAGTGTGTTGATTCAATTGAGAATTTGCAGTGCAGTTTGTTGCCGCTGGTGTTGTTCCAGCCACCTACCGCATGGTGTTGCATCTCATCAGACCTTGCACCAACAGCGCATGTCAAGTTCAAGTTCAACATGTGTACTACCACCATCATGGCATGACAAGGCAGTGCTGCAATTGTCAGGATTAAGGGTGTAAGCACAAGAATGCTTGTTACAGATGGTGTCAAGCAAAGGCATTTGCGAAGTGCAATGCAAGGCCACCACCAGAAGAAGTGGATGCCTAGCGAAGTGAACCGGCAAAGCGCCTGAAGCCCCGACACGCGCACCTGAAGGTTGGTGTCTATTGTCAAGGGTGAGTTTACATTTTATACCATGTAAGCAGGGCTGAAGCTGGCGCTGGCGCCGAAAGGCTATTGTAATGCTGCATGTTACAGCACCTCCAACAGCCATGAGCACATGTGTACGCACCAGCTATTGTGATCCACAGGCAGGTAACATGGCAGCAGTTCTAGAGCCGCATCTGCAGAGTTTACAGCCGCAGCCGCTGCCAGATGGCATACACACAGGGATGCAGGCCATACTCAGGTTCGTTACATTGATGCTCTATTCGTGCCCTTGGCAACAGATGTGCATGCACGGCCAATGACTTGGGTCGGTAAACTCATTTTCTGCATCATGATCGCCAGGTTGGCCGTTCACAACACATAGCTGCTGTGTGCATCTGTCAAGCTGGAATGTGTTGACAACGCAACCTGTGTGATAACATGCAGCTCATCAGGCAGATATGAAGCACTGTGAAGTTTCCGTTCATCCATTGCGTGACAACTGAGATGCGCCGCTGTGGGACAAAACATGTGCACCACGACTGCACATCGACTCCACAACACGGTTGAATGGCAGACAGTAGCCTACGTCCTGCAAAGCTGCAATAGAAGTACTTGCAATGCTTGCAGTTCATCATCTAACCTGCCACCTGATGGGCGCAAGACAGCAAGCGCCAAGCAAGTATGGCGCACAATCAAGAGGAAACAATATGCATAGTACTACTCAAGTCTTGGGGTTATTGCGGGTGCAACCCTAAGAGGGCTGATCATCTGCCACAATGCTGGCGCCTGTGCACACGCACACAGCATGCGAGAGGAATGGCTGACTGACATACCAGCCGTGTGTGCAAAGCAAAACTGACATAGTTTACTGCTCTAATGTGGAGCAGACATACCCACAAGCCTGTCAAGCCGATGCCTGCAACAACGGTGAGCATGCATGCACAAAAGCCGAAGATCAGTGCTGCAGTGCAGTGATATGTGTGGGCCGGGCCTGGCCACTCCATTGCCCCCACATAATGTTTGTCACGTGAAGTCACGTGACGTGCACGCCACTCCTAAATCCAACACGCACATGCCTACAGCCTGTGAAGGCGCCACATGTGTGAACAGAGGAGACGCTGCCCTGTGCAGGTGCAGCACCATGGCAGCTCCTCTGCCACTGCGGACATGCTGCTACAGCAGCTGCCGATTTGAATAGCCTACTAGGTTGTGAGTAACAACACGCAGGCAAGCAGTCCTTCTCATGTACATAGCATGTATGCTGCCATCGTTGCAAGAGCAGGCATGTCGGCAGCAGCAGCCGCGGCCTTTTGCCAACAACAATGTGAGTGCACACCAAGACATGTGTGCACACAAATGGCATTATGCTCAGGCAACCCCCTGTTCCACCCATGATCATCATGCCTGTATGCATAAGCCCAACGCCCAATGCAGCCCATGAGGCTTTACAAGCCCACAGACAAGCACCCACACCAAACTAAGTGGATACCCTTCAAGCCGCATAGGCCGTCGCACGCATTCCCCATACAGCAGGGCAGCATGCCACTGCAACTGGCTGCAGGTTGGTTTGTTGCACTCCCTGTTCCACACGCTGTACTAGCACGAAGCTACGTCACAACGTAGCGAAAGCACGCTGGTGTGCGCTGCAATCTCACCAAATGCTCCCAGTGCTGAAACACAGTCCACGCGGTGCATGCTTGCTTACACGGCCGCAGCTTGCACGCACTCCCCGATTTGCTGCCCAAATCCCCGGCAGATCATACATACATATCATCATATTGCAATGCTCTTCGCGGGAACAATATGCAGATGAGTGCCGAGGCTGTGCATGCAGATCCTTACACCACACGAGTCTGGCCAGGGCACGAAAGCACACCACAAGATGACACCCCGGAAAACTTCTGCTGTCACAGGTTATCAGCCGATAAGCCCGCATATGACCAAGGAACTCCTCCCAACCTCATTCAAGCAGGCTGCCAGTACCCCATTGCTGCTGTACACCAGATGGCTCACAGCCACTGCTGCAACCCAAACCGCAGCACACCAACAAACGCATCGCTTTGCCACTACGCAGCTGGACACAGCTGCTGCAGCCTGGTTGGCGGTGCTGCAACCAGCCAGCTAATGCTGCATGAGCAAGCGTAAATCATGCATGCAGGCTAAGCCTTATAACACTAGCTGCTGACCACACACTCTGCAGCTGGCACAGACAAAGCAGGGTGCGGACACTGGTACTCTATACAAGACACGCACAAGAGAGCAAAGCAGGCAGCAAGCCCATAGCGTACATGCTGCTGAGGCAAGGTGTCAACTGTCCGCAAACATTGGCTTTGATTCAGTGCCACAGGAACAACGTGCTGCTCCGAGTGCACACATCAAAACACCAGGCCCCAAGCAGTTGGCACGGTGCCATAAGGTGGCACGTATGAAACAAATGCAGATCATGGCAGGACGCATCAGCCACCTCCTTTGCGCCTGTCACAAGCTGCCAAAGCAATTGTGTACCAGACTCGCCGACAGTACATCTGCACCATTGAAAGTTTGCTGCTGCATGCACCAACACCATTGACTGCACAGAACAGCAACAGAATGGAATCCTTTGCTAGCAGACGCCGATGCCAAGCCCCTAGGCGGCATATGCTGACAATGCCCCATGCCATGGAAATTTGCTGCTGCATGCACCAACACCACCGACTGCAAGTTCAGCAACCAGATGGCATCCATTGATAGCTGAACATCAGAAACAACCTGGGTCCCCATCCTGGTCTACACAGACTGCCTGCCTAGGCTGCGCGCGAGCCAAACAGGCACAGATGATGACCTGCTCTCTGTTGTCCTGCATACCCAAGGCGCTGAAGCTGCCCTGTTGTGTCATATTCTCTTCATTATCCCTCTCAAGGCTGAACTGGTGACCCGCATCATCAGCAATGCGTAGGCTACAACCATGCGGCTACGGATTGCCAGCCTACGCCACCATTGACACTGCCTACCTGCTGCACTCGCCTACTTCATACATGCTGCCGTACATACATACCAAACTCAGCCCATACTCAAGAGTGTCTAACACCACAGAATCCTGTGCAGGACCTATCCAGCTGCAGCAGCTGTTACAGCAGCTGCAGCTGGAGCAACACATGACGCTGGCTGCTATGTGACCATTCATAATATGCAATGGGCCAGGCAGACAAAGCAGACAAGGCAGACAAAGCAGAGCCGTGACACTGTTGTTCTTCATGAGCTGCATCAAGCCCATCTCTGTACATGCACTCCTGCCATAATATGGCAGCACCATAAATAAATCTCCACGCCTTTGCGGCCCTGCATTGCATGCACTACCAAACAATGGTAGCATAATGAAACACACGTTTGGGGCCCTGCATTGCACAAGCAGAAGCTCAACTGGCATTGCTGCATGGCATATGAATAGCAACAGGCACATGCCACTGGCACAAATCTTCGCATCAGCATATAAAAGTAGAGGTTAGGATGCAGCCCTGCAAAAGCCGCCAAACAAGCTGCTGCACTGCAAGTGTCTCTCTGCAAAGGCACAAGCAGCAGCTGCTCCTGCTCCGTATTAGACACACAGCCACGGACGCACTACAACACTGCACGCCCAATCAAGCATATGTGCAACACGGCGCCCTGCTGTGGGGTGTTTCTAGTGCTGCCAAGACGCTCTGGCACATCCACGCTAACAGCTGAACCACATGATAAGCAAGACATGCAGGCATGGGGCAGGGATCTTGCCGGCTGTCAGCCACTGCCGCGCTTTGCCAGCAGATTAAGATGACCCCTGGCGCAACAAGCAGGCACTTGTACGCAATCATGCAGAACCGTGTCTGGCGGGCAGACAAGATTGTGCGTTGCCAACGGCACTACTTTTCTGTCCGCCAACCATGTCTGCATACAATGGATTAGATGCATGTAGATGCACAATCTGCACGCATCACAAAGCATGGTGCCGGGCACACGTGTAGGTACATCCGTGCACCCAAACACATGACACACACTCCGAGGCCACACATGATTACCAGCCGCATGCATTGACCTAAGCATCTACCACAGTCCAGGAAATGACTGCCCCTGCACATCAAACAGTACTTCATGCATTGGTTGGCTGACACATGCCGATGGGAAACGGTGGCAGCAGCGCAGAACAGCACTGCTGCCGGCCACAAAGCTGCTGCAGCACCAAACACGTCTGGCCCGCATGTCTGGCCGGCATGTTGTTCGCACAAAAACGCATAAGACCCAGAAGGCTGATGTGTGACACTTGAGTGGAGCTGTGACAGCAGCATCCACAAATGCACCATAGCATACGGCAACCATGGTTAGTAGGGGCTGCATCTGGCAGCTGTTTCCCAACAAATGACATCCAGCACAAGCGCCTTGAAGACAGGCGCACTCCGCCACGCCAATCATACTTCAACGGTGAGTAAACCGACACGAGGTAAGCCGCGTGCTAAGCTGATAGGCAGCATAATGCAGCAGCCACAGCAGCACAATGCAAGGCCCCTTCAGGGAATGCACCCTGGCACATGCCACTTGCTGCTGCTGGCATCTATAGTCTTGCTGTGTTGGCTTGAAAAGCTGACACGCAGACATTGCCAGCAGGTTGGTGGTTCAGGCGTGCTGCTCTGCCAGACACCAGTGCGCAATTGCTGCAGTGCATGTGACGGAACGCTTGACCATACCATCGCCGCTGCACAAGCACCCTGCTGCTCACTGTGTATATCAAAATGAATGAATGTTTGGTGCTGCAGGCTCTAGCACCAGACACTTGACTTTCCACGCAACACATGTAAGCCGCACACTCAACATGTGCCCACACCGGCACTCATCACAAGGCATCAGCTGTGACATGTGCTTGGCCGCTGCGACGAACTGTTGCATAGCCCGAGACACCGTTTGTTGTGGGTGTTCATGACAAAGGGTTCTGACCGGCCTGCCGTCTGCCAAACAGGCAATGGCATACATACAACACAGCCTCGTACATAGTAATAGCATCCAGCATATATGATTGCCACCAGGAGCCATCACAAGCAAAGCAGCCACTGGCAATAAATGGCACCCATAACCAAGGCAAACAACCGCCCTTTGAGGAAGTCACACATCACTGCATGCACTGTAATATTTGTAGCATTGAGCCATCCATGCAGCATCGCTGGGACAACTGCGTCCGTCCAAGCAACTGGGTCCAAGCACTTGTACCCTCCATACACCACACACCCAATCACATCCCATCCCCCGGGTCATAACACCACCAGCCAGCATAACAAGCGCAGCTGCAGGCACGAGCAAATAAGTAGTACAGTAGCATAAGCAACAACATGCATCCCCACTAATCCACTTGTGAAGCACAGCAGCAGCTCACTGCGTGCTCACATACGCTGCATATTGTGCTGCACACCCATCGCAGCCAAAGCTGCATAGCACGCTGACCCTATGTGTATGATGCCAGCATGCACATATGGCAAAACAGAATGCTTGTTGCACAACAAGGCAAGGGAAACACCACACCAAAAGCAGCACACACGTTGTGCCTGTCATGCTTCAAAGCAAAGCGCAATGTAGCAACATACTTGAGACACCTGGTGAACGAAACGCTGCAAGGCCTGCCCACAGGCGCACCAGCCGTGTAACAGCGCAAACAAGCAACCCTCGCGGAACACGTGCAAACACAGCTGATGTTTGCAAACAGGTTGATTCTAACAAGTTGGCGTTCAGCCACCTGCGACACAACTGCTGCACTGCTGCAGCTTTCATTGCACCAGCTTTGCCTGCAACAACATCCTGCAAGCGATACACAGCTGCAAGCAAGCAACACACAGCTGCAAGCAACATACTATCCACCACCTGCACGACATGCTCCTGCACTGCAGGGTTCCAGCTCTGCGGACTATTTCACCACCGCAATAAAGCCAATACTCGGATCCCATGGTCCTGTGTTGCACATCACAGGGCATGTACAACACATCTCCCACTGCCACCTACTCGTCGCTAGTACCTATGTGCAGCCAGCGGAGACGAGTAGGAGTCCCCGCCTTGCACCAGTGGCAGCTGCATCAGCAGCGCCTGAAGGGGCCCGGCAGACGCACCGCCACCCACAGCATGCTGCACAGGCAAGCCATGCTGCATCATGCGAGGCACATTGCTGACGCTGCTGTTGCGAGAGTGGCTGGCTCCGCTGCTGTTGCTGAGGCGCGAAGCATTCAGGCCAGCTGGCCAGCCGCCAGCACTGCTGCCACTGCAGCTGCTTGCAGGAACGGCAGTAGCAGCACTGGCAGCGCTGTTGCCGCTGGAGGAGCGGCCAAGCGCAGCAGCAGCTGCTGCTGCTGCACCGCCTCCGAAGCCAGCTGCTGCAAGTGCAGCTGCTATGGACAACTCCCCTTCATTGCTGCCGCCTGCCCTACCCATGCCTCCCACATTGCTAGCCATTCCTCCTGCAAGCACAGCCTCTCCTGGCCAGCTGCCGCTGCTGCTGCTGCCTGGCAGAGCCTGTCCTGCAGGCATGCCTAGCATTGCAGACACTGCAGCAGCACCTGCCCTCAAGCCTGCCCCAATGCCCTGCACACTGCCGCGCACCGCCTCTGCCAGCCCAGACAGTACATTGCCTTCATCGTGCATAAAGTTGCAGCGTGCGCCATAGGGGCAGCTGCCAGTTACGCTGAAGGTCCTGCAAGGCTGTGTCTTGTACTTCGGGGGCCTCACCACTGGCCGCAGCTCCAGGTGGCCATGTGCAAACTGGCAGCGGATGCCGTAGCGGCAGCTGCCGGCATCCAGCCAAGAGCGGCACAGCTCAGTCTGCAGGAAGCGAGGAGTGAGGTCAAATGGGGTTCAGCAGGCGGGCAGAAGGTCAGGACGGGAGGCAAGAAACTGCAACAAAAGGGTTGCAAACTGGCTGGGCACATGCGACGTAACAAGAAGGCATGAGGTAGCTGCGTGCTGCAGAGCTGCACCCAGAGCAGTTCCTGCAGGTGTTGGCATTCAAGAAAATCTATGCGACAATAGCAGCCAAGTTGTTAGTAACTGCAAGGGGAACCATGGGCGTAATCACTCCAGCAGTGCTGGCAGCCGCCTCACCTTGTACAGTGGGTTGTGTGGAGCCTGTGCACCAGGCCTGCCTCCTTTAGGGCCGCTGCTGCCGCTGCCGCCTGCAGCATCTGTCATGCCCAAGGCACTGAAGCCGCCAGGCAGCATGCAGTCTGTTGGCCCTGCAGGCAAGCCCTGTAAGGCAGTCAGGCCTGCAGCACTGAAGCCAGAGGAGTCCAGCAGCACGGCATCCTGCAGCTGCTGCATGCCTGGCGCCGCTGCGCTGCCACTGTACCCGCTGTTGAGCAGCTGCTGCTGCTGCATGAGCAGCAGCATGCCATCACTGCACTCGCCGGCAGTGCCAGGCCATGCTGCGGAGCCTGCTGCAGCGGTAGCCAGGTATGCAGGCATTGCTGTCTGGTCAGCTGGGAAAGGGTTTCCTGCAAGGGCCATGTTAAGGTGGTTGAGGGTTGTGCTGTTGTTGGCGCTGCTAGGGCCCCCACCGCCTGCTGCCAGTGAAGATCCTGCAAGCAACTGCTGCTGTAGCAGCAGCTGCTGCTGCTGCTGGCCTGCCAGAGGCGCCATGCCAGCCAGCATGCCAGTCATGCTTGCAGGAAGGCTTGCAGGAACGATATTGTGTGGCGCAAGCCCGCTTGCTGCAGCTGCTTGGTTCTGCAGTTGCTGCAGCTGCTGCTGCGTCATCATTGGCTGTCCTGCAAGCGCCAAGCCACCCATGCTGCTGTCGCTGCCGCTGTTCCAGCTGGCTGCCGGCTCCACAGCAGCTGCTGCTCCTGGCATGTGCGTAGCTGCCAGCAGCAAGGACAGCATATCTGTGTCTGCGGGGTCTGCGTTGGTGGTATGGCAGCTGTTGCTGTTGTATGCAAAGCCAGCTGCGGAGCTGAGGGGTGCTGTGGGTGTGGGGTGGGGCATCGACGAAGCCCTTCCCATGAGGGACGCTGCTGCTGTTGATGCTGGCATTGGAGCGCGTTCCTGCAAGCCGCTGGAGGGTGTGGTGTTGCTGTGCCAGCTGCGGCTGCTGCTGACACATGCTGCTGATGCTGCAGCTGCTGCTGATGATGACTGTGGGCTGCACACTGGCAGAGGAGGCTGAGAGATGATCTCGCAGCGAGGCTTGGCTGCTGCGTGTGCAGCAGCAACAGCGCTCGCTCCTGGTGTGGCAAGGGCAGGTGCAGCTGAGCGCAGACGGCCATACAAGGATGACACACTACCGCTGCTGCTGCCGCTGCTGCTCACACTGGAAGCCATCAGAGCTGTGGGTGATGCATCTGCTGATGCTGGAGCCATCTTGCTGCTGCTGAAGGCAGCAAGGTTCTGGCCTTGCTTCATCTGCCTGTACTGCAGAGCAGCTGCCACTGCCGGGCTGCTGTTGCTACTGGTGCTGACTGCCGAGGGCTGCGGTCCCGCCTGCTCCCCAGCCAGGCCGAAGGGCTGTATGCTCGCCATCTGTGCATCTCGAGTGCGGCGTGCGGGATGTGCGGAATCACCACAGGCCGTCTCGGGAACATCAGCAGGTAGTGGAGCAGAATGGATGGGCTGCATGGCGGACTTGAGGGGCAGGTTGCGGCGGTTGTCTGCAGGCCTCAACAACTGGCACACGCGGATAGCAGATCGCGTGGCGGGTCAGAAGGTGTCCATGTTGTCAATGTACGGCTGTGCACGCCTTGCCGTTGCGTGCGTTGTGGTGCTGCAGGCTTTAGATGAGCTTTCAAAACGTTATTGCACCAACTCAAGTAAGCCAGGTGCGTGCACGTCGCTAGGACAGAAGATTTGCCTGAATCAGCGTTCGGTCAGGCTGGGCCTGGTCAACTGATTGGCTGCTATCTAAGTACTACTTGTGCTTGAGGAGGTCCAGAGGTGGAAAAAAAGAGGATGTGACCTCTTGTGGGGTGTTGTGGTTGAGCTGGGGTTGCAGGTTCCCTCGGACGTTACGATCAACAAAAGGTAGAACGCGGTTAACAAGATGCAAGCAGACAGCGAAGGCATAGCCCAACATAATTGCTCACAACAAGCAAGCAGGACCCCGACGCTGCCTTGCACCCAACCTGCCGGCCACTCAATGACGACCGTTGCATGGTAGTGCGAAGATGGTCACATGCTTGCCAGAAAGTAGCTCAAACGTGCACCAAACAATAAACTTCTCTCCATCAGCCAAATCACAGAGTTTCAGGTATGAGTACCAACATAAACACGCTGCTGTATCCAAGGTAAGGACTGCAGTTCTGCTGTACATCTGCAGCAGGCCGCCTGGGCCCTGCCATGGTCTCATGCTGACAGGCTGTGGTGCTTGAGAGAACCGTCCAGAGTGACCAGCGGCGTGTACAGCTCCGGCCTCCGGTCCCTGAACGCCCCCCACCTGCAGCAGCACCACAGCAGCAACTTCTTGTTTATCCAATGTTTGCCCGCCAACCGCTCTGCATTGCAGCTAACAGTTGGCTGTCCTCGCTGGACACATTCAGGCCTCCTGCCCGTGCTCACTTACATATCACCAGCACTTGATAGCAACAAACTTTTTGACCCATGTCACGCTGCTGGCCCGAAACCATGCATTCCTGCAAGCATCAACAGCAGCAACTGCCCCCAACTCGCCCCGCTTCGGGTATGCATTGTAAGCTACCCAAGCTTTTCCTCCTCTTGCGCTGCACACTCACCCCAGCCTGTTGGTTCTGCACTGGTCCAGATCAAAGGCATGCACCACAAAGCCCTCAACTATGTCAGGGTTGGGGTGCAGGTTGCCGTCCTTCAGCTCCTTCGCACCAACCTGCAGCAGACAGCAGCACAGCAATAGCAATAGCACATCAGTGCTGTGCAATGCGCGTTCTGCAGGAACGGGCGCCTGAACAGGGCGATTAGTGCGCAAGAGGGAGCACTGGCATGCACTAGTGTGTAATGCACGCAGTTGACTGGAGCTGCTGACTGGCTGTTTGCTTGCACAAGTGCGCAGCTGGCGCGTCCGCAGAGCGACGGCACGTATGTGAAATGCATATACGTGTGTGCTAGGACATGCGGAAAGGCCCAGTGACAGCAAAAGCGGCCCTATGCAGGGCATGATGGATGTATGACTCGCCATGACTCGTGTTGCATGAGTCGTGTGTCTGACGTGACATGCTGACACAGCATATGCATGCAGCCAGCAGCTATGCTGCAGTCCAGACTGTGCCATGGTGTGCTGGCATGCACATGTCAGCACCACTGCTGCCCTCATGCATGCCTTTCAAGATGCAACAGAACCCATGTGTGCATGCACAGCGTGCATGATAACAAGGAAAGTGCGTTCGCATGCATGCAAGCAGGTCAACCGAAACGCACCTGTGCTTGCTCACAACCCGCGTGTCACCTCCAAACACGCTGTGCTTTGTCCTGGACATATGCCAGACACCATGCTGGCCCAAACCAGCCGCAGCACATGCTTGCTTGAAGCCCAAATGCAACACTATATGTTTACATGCATATGCCAGGGCAGTGTCAAGATGGACACATCTAACAGTGTCCCACCTGCGCCAGCACCTCTCCGCGCTGCCCTGAGATGAAGCTGCCCCCGTAGAAGGTGATGCTGCTCTTGGCCCAAGTCTCCGTGCCGATGCGGTTTGAGGCGACAACAGGCACCTGGCACAACAACCAGCAGCAGCAGCAGCAGCAGCAGCGGCGGCGGCGCAAAGGCAGGTTCAAGGTAAGGTGCACTACAGCATGCAGGCGGGGTCAACCTGCAGCTGCATGAGGGCAGGCTAGAGCAATCAGCATAACAGCTGCTGCTGGCCTGCTAGCTATTGCATTATATCAATGGGGGTGGCTTACCAGGTTGGCTGCTGCATGGCCCAGCATGGTGCGTGTCCAGTGAGGGTAGCTGTTATAGCTCGGGTCCTCTGGCTCGCTGCCAATGGCGGTGGGGTAGAACAGCACCTATGAACAGCAGCAGCAGCAGCAGCAGCAGCAGCAGTGACAGGCGTGTCAGTCACAGCCCGCAAGCTCAACCAGGACACCAACCAAAGCATAGAAGGACAGTAGGTGTCAGCCACAGCACATGAAGCCTGCTTGTAGGCAAGGCTAGCTCAAGGTTGTACTGCAGCCAGCCCTGCAGAACCCTGCAGCGGATTCACACCCCTGCCTTGACCACCCGCACAGTGTGTCACGCAATTATGCCCGAACATGCACCGCTGCCTCACCTCTGCGCCCATGAGCGCGAGGGATCGTGCTGTCTCAGGGAACCACTGGTCCCAGCAGATGCCTGCGCCCAGCCGCCCAAACTTGGTGTCCCACACCTTGAAGCCCGTGTCCCCGGGGCTGAAGTAGAACTTCTCCTGGTAGCTGCGGGGTCAACATTACAAAAATAAACAATGTTTTTATGTTGCACTGCAATCGATTTGCACGTCATTTGAAGTGCACAGCATTCCTGCAGGCTACCTGCAGGCTGCACGGTCCAGTGCAGGGCCAGCCGGCCGCATGCGTTGGCAGGTAAGCAGCAACTGCGCATTGTGCGGGGAATCCTTTGCGCAGCTGTGCAAGCGGGTATGCTGCACACAGGCTACTGTTGCTGCTGCTACTCTTCTCATCGCCCAGTCCCTGCCAGCAGCACTGGCTGCAGTGCGCCTGCTGCTTTTGCTGCTGCTGCTCACCCTGCCCCTGCCAGTGGCATTGTCTGCTGCTGCTGCTGCTCACCCTGGCCCTGCCAGCGGCATTGTCTGCTGCTGCTGCTGCTGCTGCTGCTGTTGCTCACCCTGGCCCGTCTGGGATGTGTGACTTGCGGTACACGCCCAGCACGCTGCCGTCTGCGTCGATCATGGCCAGGCTGTTGAAGTGTGCATTGTTCACGCGCTCGAAGAAGCTCACAGGCAGCACCACTCCCAGCTCCTTGGCCAGCTTGGACAGCCTGCAGAAGCATGTTCACATGTGGCCATCATATAGCAGCAATGAGTGTGCTGTAGTTGGGCAGCGCATCAGCGCATAAGCAGCACCACGCCCAGCTCCTTGGCTAGCTTGGACAGCCTGCAGGAAACATGAGCGCAAGCAGCACATGCGTGCAGAACTGTTTGGTGTGTGCAGCTCCTTGGCTAGCTTGGACAGCCTGCAGGAAACATGTGCACACATGCAGGCGATGGCGGCGTTGCTGTGGCTGAATGGTATCAACGCCTCATGCTGAGCGCTGGTTCAGCGTCCTGAACGACGCGCAGCCACGCTGTCGTGCACATTGTGCAGGATGTGCACAGCACGGCTGCACACCTTGGTGCAGCCCAGAGGCAGTTGGGCAGACACAGCACCTGCCCACACTGCACTGCAGCACGATGCTGTCTCCGGCTGCCCATCTGAACGGTGCCCATGCACATCATTTGAAAAGTGCTAGCTGCAAGCTTCTGTTAAGTTAAATGCTGCGGCCGCACGCCTCACCGCTGTACTGGCTTGCTCTCTTCCAGCGGCTTTGCCCAGTCAAAGTACTCCTGCAAGCACAAGGCAAGCAAGCAGAATCGCGCTGCAGGGCGTGCCCAGCTACGCAAACACTGCTGCTCCATGTCAGCTTGCATATGTAGAGAGTTCAGAGAATAAGTAGGTACAAAGCAAGTTGTCTGGGCATGCTGTAAGCATTGCAGGAGTACAGCACCTACCCCCTTCTGCTCCTGGCAGAAGTACCAGTTCTCAAACAGCTCCTGCAAGCAGCACAAACAGCAATAAAAACAGCAGAAGGCACAAATATTCTTCCTATTGCAGCCTTGGCGGCATGCACAGCACGCATATGCTTCAACAGAGAACACAGCAGCAGCTACACCTACTGCTACAACTGCCGTGTACCTGAAGCAGGACGACATTGGCGCCAGCAGCTGCTGCCTCCCTGATGATCTTCTCTGCCTTTGCCTGCGTGAATCGTGCGCCACAAGCTGCTGTCAGCGGTGTCTGGGTAAAAGTTGTCGCGCCTTGGGCTGTTGACAGCAGCAGGTGGTCAGAGGCCTGGCTGACCCGCACACACCAGGTTTTCCTCTGGGTCGCGTGTGATCTCAAGCTGCGTTGCAGCTACTTTGACTACGCGAGGCATGGTTGTGCTTCTGCTTTCAGTGAACAGAATGCGGAAGCTCTTTGTGTTGAATGCAAACTGCTCAAACTATAGCGATTTAAGCAAAGGAGCAGATGTCGAGCTATGCGTGATCGCAAAATAAAGCAATGGATGCAGCTCTCCAGGCTGATCAATCGTGTCTGTGTCTCACTCTGTCTAGGTTCCAGACAGTATGGTCGTACAGCAGGCAGTTGCCCGATGTCTTCCCACCGAGTAAGATAGGAAACGCACAGGCACATAATGCTAGATGCCTCCAAGTTTTCACTTACGATGCCTTCAAGGGAGGGATGGCATTGGCGCCTGCCAGGCTGGCAGTACATTGCAGGGCCCCATGATTGCGTCAGGACCGGCAGAACGGATAATCGCTGATCGTCTCGCCTATAAGAATCGGTAGAGCTTTCAGAAGGCACGCAAAAGAAAGGCTTGAGACGCCAAAAGCGTGCTGAGGTTACAGCTGCAGAACTTGCCATCAGGCTGTGCATTTTCTTTCCCTTTTAGTTCTCTAAAGCACAAGCTGCACCAATATGACAACAGGTATGTAGATTACTGCGATCGTTTGCTTCTGCAAGCGCTGATGACACTATTGGCTCCCAGCAAGAGCACAACTAGCAGGCTCCGCAGTGCATCTCAGTGGAGCAGTGAGCAGTGCTCACAGCAGCTCGTTTCATGCATGCAGGACGTAAGCCGAATGGTTCAACGCTGGACCACCCCCTGCCCAAGAAAGAGGGCAGGATGGGGCTGCTTCATGAAACAAAAGCACCAGGAGGCGCATGGAGCCTGCTGGCTGCAGGCCTGGCAGAGTTCTTCTGCACAGCTGCATTCCTGTTCATTGCTACAGGTAAGCAGATCAGCACAGCAGCCATTACAGGTTAGGCCTGAGTGCAAGCTCTGCATGAACGCCGGTGCTGTTGTCATAAATGCATGCACCTGAACCACACCTGTGTACTGTGAAGCTAGTGCCTCCACATCATTTGCTTTGTGCTAATGAAGCACCTCGTGTTGGTCCTGCTGCTGCTGCTGCTGCTGCTGCTGCCGCCCAGGCACTGTGACCAGCGGCTGCCACACTGCCGACACTGCACGCCAGTCAGGAGCTAAAGACCAGGAACTGGAAACAGGTGCGCGGGCGTGCTCTGCAGCACAGCAACATACCAGTTGTTGATTGACAGATCAGCATGCTGTGTGAAAGCGGCTCTATGCCTGGATGCAACAGATGCAGCAAGTAAGAACGCATCTTGACATGCGGCTGCATCACAACAGAAAAGTGGCTGCTCATCTTGCCTCAATGCATTTTTGCTGAGCCTGCCAATGTTTTGACATTGACGAAGCACTTCATGCCTCCCTGCCGCCGCAGTGGAGCCCGGCGCGTGCTTCCTGGGCAGCACCAACCTGCTCAACATCGCCATGGCCTTCGGCCTCTCCATCTTCGTGCTGGTCTACGCAGCAGCCAGCTTCTCGGGTGCGCGGCGTGTGGACAGGCGGTGTGGCAGCGCAGCAGTGCTTGTCAACTTGAACGCTGCTGGCAGACTGGTGGTGTACTGCACGCCAGATGTTAGTTCTGCACAGTAGCTGGACTTGGAGCATACATCGGTGCATCAGCAGCTGAGAATGGTATGCAGCGAGCAGCAGCGCTGAAACCTCCAGCCACAATGCTGCCACGACAACTCAAGCGATGGTGCTGTACTTCGCACTTCCCCGCCATCTTTGTATTGCAGGCGGCCACTTTAACCCTGCCATCTCCAATGACGCCCACCACCCACTAACTGCTGCTGCTGCTATTGCTGCTGCCGCGATGGTGTGCTGCCACTGCATTGCCCCACTGCAGGCGGCCACCTCAACCCTGCCATCACCATCGCTTTCTTCCTGGCCACAACGTGCCACTCCAACTTGACACAATGCTGTACTTCGTGCTTTCCCTACCACCCTTGCGCTGCAGGCGGTCACCTCAACCCTGCCATCACCATCGCCATGTTCCTCACGAGGCGCATCTCCCTGGTCCGCACAGCCGTGTACATCATTTGCCAGGTGGCAGGTGCCATTGTGGGCTCTGCACTTGTGCGGGCAGTGGATCCAAATGGCTTCAAGGCAGCGCTTGGTGCAGCAAATCGGCTCAATACCTGGGCAAAGGTTGGCACAGGGCTGGGAGTAGAGCTGATCCTCACCGCCATATTCGTGTTCATTGTGTTTGCGGCAGTTGACAAGACGCGTGGCGCGCACAGTGCACACGTGCCTGTTCTAGCACCCCTGGCAATTGGCATCGTGGTGTTCTTATGCCACCTTGTGGCGGTGCCAATCGACGGCTGTTCTGTCAACCCTGCGCGCTCGTTTGGAACTGCTGTTGTGGCGCGCACGTGGGCGCACCACTGGATCTTCTGGGTGGGTCCCATTGTTGGTGGTGCTGCTGCAGGGCTTCTGTATGAGGCACTGGCTTACAGGGCACCGCTGTTTGCGGGGCCTGTGGAGGAGCAGGGCAGGGAGCCTGGCACCAGCCCTGCTGGGCCACAGGAGTACACGGTATAATATACACTATGGTCACCGAGATGTCCAGTTGCATGTCCAGGCATGTCCAGTTGCACCAATCCGTGTCCAGGTGGTGTGTGTGCACGTCCAGTCGCATGTCCAGCCTGATAGCAACTGGACATGTGCTGCTGCTGAGACGATACATGCTCATATATGACACGCTACCAGCATGAGATGCCCCAAGTAGATGGTCATGCATGTATGCCGCACATATTGTGGGA
>RWJK01000232.1:0-14886 GCA_004335835.1 Scenedesmus sp. ARA3 | reverse complement strand
CCCAAACCACCCACCAATCCACCTCCATGCACACCAGCAACCGTCGCAGGAGGCACGATATTATAACAACAGCAAAACATGCTTTTACACAACAAACAACACCCCACACCCACCTCAAACAGCTCCCCAATGGTCAGGCTTGCGGGCGAGTAGTTGATCGCCACACGCCCACCGCCGCCGGCCGCTTTCGCAGGCGCCAGCTCACGCGCAAACAGCGGCCCACGCTTCAGCGGCCGCTTAGACTTGCTGCGACTGCTGCCAGGCGTCACTGCTGCTGCTGCTGCTGCTGCTGGGGGTGCTGCTGCTGCTACTGCTGCTGGGGGTGCTGCTGTTGCTGCTGCTGCAGGGGCCCCTGGCAGTGCTGCTGCTGCGCTGCTGCTGGAGGGGCTGAGGCTGGGGTAGGGGTGGGGGAATGCACCTGACCCTGCTGCTGTTGCTGCTGCTGCTGCTCCGAATGGGCCAGGGGAGCTTGGAGTAGGTGAATGCAGCGCAGCAGCAGCAGCAGGTGGGCTGGCAGCAGCAGCAGGTGACCCGTTGGCTGCTTGCAGCTGCTTGGCGTCCCAAGGAGTGAGGCTGGGCACAGACTGCTGCTGCTGCTGCTGCTGGTCGTCCTGCAAGCCGGTGATCTCATGGCTGCTGCTGCTGCTGCTGCGCACGCCGCCACTCTGCTGCTGCTGCTGCTGCTGGTCCCTGGCTGCTGATGACACCGGCGGCAGCGGAGCATCGTCATCATCTGCAACGCCGCCAGCAGCAGCAGCACCAGACATCCACATTGCTGCTGCTGCCGAATCCGGGCTCGTGGGCGCACTCCCTGCTGCTGCTGCTGCTGCTGCTGCTGCTGCAGGCTTGGGGAGCTGTGTGCTTGGCGCCGCCACACTGCCGCCCGGCTGCTGCTGCTGCTGCTGCTGGCTGGTGGCGCCGAGCTTGCCGAACGCTGCACGCCGCGCGTGGGTCACCTCTTGCCGCCGCTCCCGCATTTCAACAAGCGTTGTGGCGATGAGCAGGCCCACGAGGCAGATGTCGAAGATGCGGGACAGTGCGTAGGTCAGCAGCGCGGTGCGGCGCGGCGGGCAGCGGCCGCAGCCGGTGTAGAACATGCCGTAGGCGCCGCTGCCGTCCGGCTCGTCACCTGCAGCAGAAAAAGTAGGTGACAGGGGCAGTTTGGTTCCGCATTCACGAGATAAATGCGTTGGGCGATGTGTGTCGTACAGCGTGCTGCTCGGACCGCTGCTGCGCCTGCAGCAAGGCAGCATGGGCGGTTGTGGCAATGCAGTCCCACAGATGTCAAAGATGCGAGACAGCGCGTACGCCAGCAGCGCTTCAGCGCCAGTTGCAGCAATGAGTATTAATGCACCACCATATGCGCTAACAACACATACCGCCGAACAGCTGCTTGCAGCTGCCACACCAATCATCTGGGGGCTGCCAGCTCACACAATCAACTGAAACAGCAAGGCTGCAAGTGCCAACGCACCTTGAGAACACGCACTGTGTGCACAGCCTGCTGCTGTAATCTTGAGCACGCATGCGCCATCGACAGCAGCTACTTGTGAGGCTACACACCAGCTGTGTGGTGCAAAATCTTAAACCCTAAACGCTGAACATGTGTCAGCGCACCTGGGAACACGCACTGTGTGCACAGCCTGCTGCTATAACCTTGAGCGCACATCAGACCATCATAATGCTCCACCAGCGCATCGCTGTCATTTAAGTAGGGGTTGACCACTGTACCACCATATGTGCCAGCAACATACACCGCCGCACAGCTTCTTGCTGCTGCCACACCAACAGACCTGTCTTATCACATCAATCAGCACTAAAAGCTCATACATCAATTCAAAGACAAACAAGTCTGCATGTGTCACCGCACCTAGGAAGACGCACTGCGTGCACAGCCTGCTGCTGTAGCCCTGTGCGCACATCAGCCCATCATAATGCTCCGCCAGCGCATCAGTGTCATTCAGGTAGGGGTTAACTGTACCACCATATGCGCCAGCAACATACACCGCCGCACAGCTGCTTGCAAATGCCACACCAACAGACCCGTCTTATCACATCAACCAACGCTAACAGCTCCCACATTCAACATAAACAGCAAAGCTGCATCCGTAAACGCACCTGGGAAGACACATTGTGTGCACAGTCTGCTGCTGTAGCCCTGGGCGCACATCAGCCCAGCATAATGCTCCGCAGGCGCATCCGAATCAGTTGCAGCTATGATTACTGTAACAGCTGTGTGGTGTAAAAGCGTAAACCCCTAAACCCTGAGCCTGTGTAACGCACCTGGGAACACGCACTGTGTGCACAGCCTGCTGCTGTAGCCCTGGGCGCACATGAGCCCATCATAATGCTCCGCAAGTGCATCGCTGTCATTCAGGTAGGGGTTGGTCATCAGCGATGCCATGTCAGCCAGTGTCACAGGAGCAGCAGCAGCAGCAGCAGCAGCAGACGCATTGCCGCTGCTGAGCTGCAGCAGCTGCCGGCGGCGCCGCCTGCCTACAAAGGCTGCTGCCGCGCGTGCGTTGTAGCTGCTGGTTTGGCCGCTGGCGGCTGCGTCTGCCAGCTGCAGCAGGATGGGCGTGCACTTCCTGCACAGCAGCAATGCAGGAAGCAAAATTGAAAGGTTTAGTTGACATAAGGGTTTAGGGTTAGGGCGCTCGCTCCAGCGTTGTGGCTCTGCTGGTCCAACTGCTGCATCTTCCAGCTGCAAAAGAATGGGCGTGCACTTCCTGCACAGCAGCAATGCAGGAAGCAAAATGTTTAGGTTGATATTAAGTTTTAGGGTTGATTGTCAGAGTTCTTGCTGCGGCAGTGTAGCTGCTGGTCTGGCCGGCGGCGGCTGCATCAGCCAGCTGCAAAAGAATGCAGAGCAGAGCAATGCAGGAAGCAGAATGTGCAGGTGCAGGTTGAGTGAGGGTTGACGGTTTAGCGTCAGGGCGCTCGCTCCAGCATTGTAGCTGCTCCACTTAGGGTTGGCCAGCGCAATGCGCAATGCCAAACAATCAATCTGCCTGGCTGCAGCCTCTTCAAACAACCACAGGATTGAACAACCGACCTTTCACCCACCGCATGGAGCCAGACAACCCTCAACCCCCAAACCCTCAACAGTGCTGCTCTCACCTGCGCAGCGTGTCCCAAGGTGTAGCGGCGCTGCTGCCGCTGTAGCTGCCGACCTCGGGGGTGGCGAGCGCAACCTACCAATCTACCAATGCACCTGGCTGCAGCCTTCCCAAACACCGACAGGAGGAAACAACAGAAGTGTCACCGACCGCATGGAGCCAGACCACAGATCTGGTCAACCCCCAAACCCTCAATAGTGTCTCACCTGCGCAGCGTGTCCCAAGGTGTAGCAGCGCTGCTGCTGCTGCCGCTGATCAGCTCCCTCAGGCTACCCGCGTCACTGCCCCACTCGGGGTTGGCCAGCTCAATGCCAATCCACCAATTCACCAGGCAATAAAACCAATTAATCTACCTGGCTGCGGCCTCTTCAAACACCGACAGGATTGAACAACCGGCCTTTCACCCGCCGCATGGAGCCAGACAACATAACTGGTCAACCCGAAAACCCTCAACAGTGCAATTCTCAGCGCAGTGTGTCCCAAGGTGTAGCGGCGCTGCTGCCGCTGCCGCTGATCAGCAACATTATGCCCTTTCAGCCAGTAGTAACCAGTAACCTATAGAACCACAACAATTAGGCTGAAATCTTGACAAATTCTCACCTGCGCAGCGTGTCCCAAGGTGTAGCTGCGCTGCTGCTGCTGCCGCTGATCAGGTCTCTCAGGCTGCCCGCGTCGCTGCCGACCTCGGGGTTGGCCAGCAGCAGCTGCTGCTGCTGCAGGCACTGCATCACCTCCAGCGCCTCGATGCTCCTGCAGATTTGAACAAGCATTGCAATGCAAGGGAACGATTGGTTTTTAAACAGAAGGGATGATGGCACAAGGCAGGCAGACCGACGACGGTTGCATGCACAGCATCGCCACCAGCAGAAGACAGAGGGTAAGGGCTGTGGAAAGTATGGGAGGCAAATGGAAGCCTAGGCAACAGGTGCAAGCCGCTCAGCAGGCGCTGCGTCACTTGCAGCGCCTCAACACTCCTGCAAATTATGACACAAACACAGATAATAGCAGGCGTCATTGTGTTAGCCCTAAACAGGGACTGCATCACCTCCAGCTCCTCGATGCTCCTGCAAGTCAGTCAGGTGGCAGGCCATAGGCGAAAAACCGAGGCAGTAGGTAAGCATAGAAGGAACAGGCGGGTAGCGAGGAATCAGAAAAAGAAAGTTGCAAAGACTACACTAACAGCGATTGAGCAGGGTTTGAACCAGGAATTAAAACTGTGCAAATCCTGTTGTGACACATCATTGATATACCTGCCGCAGGCGTTGCGGCGCGGGCACTTGTGCATGCGCGTCGACAGGCATCCGCCTTTCCAATACCCACTGTCAGGCAGCAGCGAGGTCTTTGAGCACGCTTTGAGCGACAAAGAACGCAGCAGCAGCAGCAGCAGCAGCGGAAGCAGCAGCAGCGGCAGCAGCAGAAGAGCCACAACTACGCCAAGCCACAAAAGTGTCACACGCCACAACCCAAAACCACACTCAACACAGATCAAGCAGGGTTCAACCCTGAACCTCTGGAAACCTTTTTGTAAAACCCCACCTGACGCAGGCGTTGCGGCGCGGGCACTTGTGCATGCGCGTCGACAGCGGGCCTGAATTCCAGTAGCCACTGTCAGGCAGCAGCGACGTGCCGGAGCACGCTTTCAGCCAAACAGCCACACAACTGTCACACGACAAACCCTAAGACCACACTAGAAACAGGTCAAGCAGGGTTTGACCTTGACCCACCTGACGCAGGCGTTGCGGCGCGGGCACTTGTGCATGCGCGTCGACAGGGGTCCACTGTTCCAGTAGCCACTATCCGGCAGCAGCGAGGTCCCCGAGCAGTAGGCCGCATTCTCGGGGCAGATGCTGCACTTGCTGCTGCTGTAGCTGAACGAAAACAGCGGCGAGGTGCAGTTGTAGCACCCCACAGCAGTAGTGGCCTGCCCCCAATGGCACGCCGGCAAGCTCACTCTGACCACCTGCCTACCGCCTGGTAGTTCCACACCTTCTGTAGCTGACAGCAATTTGAATGTTATGCTCTGGTTTGACCCGGGGCGCGCCAACAGCTGCAGCTGGTCAAACCTTGCGGTGCCGTTGACCGGTAGGACCTTACTAATGCCACCCAGCTGGCACGCGCTGCAGTTGCCGAAATCTGCTACAGCCTGTACTGATAGCTGCTCTGCTACATCATTTGCCACTTGGCCACCCAGCTGGTCGAGCACTGGCAGAGCCACTCCTTGGATCTGGCCTGTGTCACTGACACTGCCTTCCACTGCATTCTCCGGCTCTGCTGCTGCTGCTGCCGCTGCTGCTGCTGCTGCAGTACGTGCTGTTGATTTCTGCTTGCTGGCTGCTGCTGCTGCTGCTGTTGCATTGGCGCCGGAAGAAGGTGCTGATGCAGCAGCAGCATAGGGAGTGCCAGTGACCACGATCTGACCCAGTTTTGCTGGGCCCGTGGCAACACGTGCTGCAATGGCGTCAGCAAAACGCAAGCCGCCAGAGGTACCCGCAGTTGCTGCTGCTGCTGCTTTGGCCTGAGTGCCGGCTGCAGGCTTGCTGGCAGCAGCAGCAGCAGCAGCAGCAGTGGTTTTTGTGGTTGGCTGCGTGTCTGCAGCGAGCTCCTCAGCAATAGCAAAGTTTGAGGTCTTGCTGCTGCTGCTGCCGCCACCAGCTGGCTGCTTCTGCTGTTGCTCTGGTGCCAGCAAGTGCCGGCCTCCAGCTGCTGCAGCAGTAGCAGCAACATCAGGCTTAGCTGCTGCTGCGGGTGCTGTGGCTGCAGGCTTGGATGCTGCTGTGGCTGCTGCACCTGCTGCTGGCGCCTTTGCTGCAGTGGATGTAGCTGATTTTGTTGCTGCAGCAGTCCCTGCTGCTCCTGCTGCTGGTTTGGCTGCAGCTGGGGCAGGCTTCGCCCCCTGCTTTGCACCTGCTGCTGCTGCTGCTGCCTTGGCAGGCTGCCGCAGCAGTGACACCAGCACAGTAGCATTTGTAACATACAGGTCAGCCCCGGATCCCAGGCCGTCACCTGCTGCTGTAGTAGCAGCAGCAGCACTGCCTGCAACCCTGCCCTGCTGCTGCTGCTGCTGCTGCTGCTGCTGCTGCTGCAGTGCTGCCATGTCAGCAGCCACCGGCCCGCCGCCCTGCAGCAGCCGCCGCCTGGCCAGCAGCCCAGGCGCATACGCCGCCGCCCAACTCGATCCATCGTTATATAACATATTATTTTTGAACTGTGTGTCTGTAGGGTTGAGTGCCATGGGGCATACCTCTGGCCCCTCAGCACAGGCCTCAATAAAGAGACCAGCTCCAAACAGGGCACTGTTGTTTAGGAAGCTGGAGGGTCCAACTAGGCCAAACCCTGTGCGCCAAAGCCCCAGGCATAAACCCCCGCCAGACCCTACAACCCCACATGCCGGCAGCGCCTGCTGAGCCGATGGAAGGCCAGAGTCAGCAGCAGCAGGCAAGCCCGGAATGCTGCTGCTGCTGCTGCTGCTGGCGCCGGCGACGGCTGCTGCTGCCGCTGCTTGGCGCTGCAGGCGCGACCGTGCTGCTGCCGCTGCCTCTGCACCGGCTGCATTGCCTAAGAATGCGCTGCTGCTGCATTGGGAGCCTTCCCCAGCTGCCAAGATGCACGCCCCGCCGCCAGATGCAGCTGCATTGCCATCAAACTTACAGCGCTCAGTAGAGAACCGCGCGCAGCCGACGCAGCTGACACCCCCGCCAGTCTGCGCTGCAAAGTTGTGACTGAAGCTGCTGCCCCTCAGCTGCATGCTATCACACAAGCTGCACGCAAGCGCGCCGCCCTGCCGGCCTGCCGTGTTATTTTCAAAAGCTGTCTGCTTAAAAAGCAGCGCCCATTTTGTGAGGGCAGCACCCCCACCCCCACCAGCAGCAGCAGCAGCAGCAGCAGCGCCGCTGGCGCGCGCGCGCGCTGTTGCTGCTGCCGCGTCGCCTGGGAGCAGCAGCCCGGCAGCAGCAGCGCCGCCAAAGTGCCCAGCTGCATTCCCTACAAAGCTTCCCCCCACTGCTTCAACAGACTGCCGCACACCCACAGGTCCTAATAACAACGCACCTCCTGCAGCTGAAGCCCAGTTGTTATAAAAGCTGCTGTTGATTAGCTGCAGCTGAGCATCATCCACAAACACGCCACCGCCCCGGCCGCTGCCGCCCCACGCAACGTTGTTACTAACGTTGCACTGCGTAAGGGTCAGCCTTCCGCGCCAGATGTACGCGCCGCCGCCGGCTGAGACCTGAACCTCACCTAGCATGTATTGGATGGTCTCTGCTGCTGTTGAGGTGCCTGCTGCTGCTGCTGCTGCTGCTGCTGCGCTGCCGCTGGCGCTGTGTGCTGCTGCTGCTGTGTTGCCGATCAGGCTGCTGCGGGTGAGGGAGGTGGCGCCGCCATGCAGCATCAGCGCTGCACCGACCTGCGGGGAAAAAACGAGCATAGTTGGTGGCAAAGAGTGCAGAAGCAAAGGCAGCTGGGCCGCCATGAGACCTCCGCTGCATGCAATTGCCGCCATGCAGCATCAGCGCTGCGTCGGCCTGAGGGCAGGAAAAAGGGAGGCGGAAAGACAGGCAGAGAAAATGTTGTTGGACCTCTGCTGAGTGCAATTGCTTACCTTTGCTCTGTTGAATGCAAACCTGCAGCCCTCGCTGCAAGCAACAGCGCTTCCGCCAAGTGTGGCCACCGCGCCGCCAGCTGCCGCACTGTTGTTGGTCATGGTCACACGCACCAGGGTAAGGGACGTTTCGTTGCCCATGCCGAATACAGCACCACCAAACATGCCCTGCGGTTGGTTTAGGCGTCGAGCAGCAGCAGCAGGCAGCAGCAGCAGCAGCAGATGAAGTGAGCAAGCACGGGCTGGTGTTGGCCATCAACACAGGCAGGGATGCTTTGCTGCTCATGGCCAAACACAGCCCAACTAAAACAACTCTGCAGTGCTTTGCACATGTATTACTCAGGTTTAAAAAGGTCATGAAAATAATTCAAACCCTATTTGTCCGACCCACCCACCTGGTTGTTGCTCCATGTGGTGTCAGCAGCATCCACGCTGCTGCTCTCATCCATGAAAGCACCTCCACCAGAGCCTCCAGTGCAGTTGTTGTAACCCACAGATGACCCAATCACACCGCCACCAGCAGCAGCAGCAGCAGCAGCAGCAGCAGCAGCGCGCAGCTGCAGGCTGGCCTTCCGATCCATATACACGCCAGCACCAGAGCTAGAGGCCCTGTTGCCGCTGATGCTGCTGCCCGCAATAACTGCCGCCTGCTCAGCCGCCACATACAGCCCACCACCCTTCTCCGCGCCGCCGGCCGCTGCTGCACTGCCCAGCGCCATCATCATACCACTGCTGCTGCTGCTGCTGCTGCTGCTGCTGCTGCTGCTGCTGCTGCCGCCTGCTGCGGCGGCGGCTGCAGCAAGCAGCACAGCAGGCTTGTAACCAGCCCCTGCTGCTGCCCTGCCCTTGTCCAAAACATCCAGGCATGACTGCAGCGCCACCTGATCAGGCAGCCCACCGTTTGCTGTCACCTGGCTGCACCTCAGATCCAATTTTGACTCGTCACTGCTGTCGCTCAGCAGCACCATCAGCCCGCCGCCGCTGCGCGCGGTGTTACATGACACTGTTACATTTGTTAGTAACACATCAGTGCCGCCGTACACCATGAAGCCGCCGCCCTCCTGCTGTGCTGCATTGCCGAGGAAGCGGTCACTGTGCAGCGTCATGTTGCAGGGGTGCGTGATGGCGCCACCGCCTTTGATCAGGGCTGAGTTGTGCGCCCAAGTGTTGTTGTAGGCGGTGAACACATGGCCCTCTCCATAGTACCTGCAGCAGCAGCAGCAGCAGCAGCAGCAGCAGCAGCAGCAGCAGCAGCAGTGACGCCACATTAGCATTGAGTGCTCAGGCATGTTGCAGGTGTGCGTGGTGGCGCCACCCCCTTTGATCAGGGCTGAGTTGTGCGCCCAGGTGTTGTTGTATGCAGTGAATACATGGCCCTCGCCGTAATACCTGCAACAGCAGGGCAGCCGCAGCAGCAGCAGACTGTCAGCCATGACAAAAGCCAAGAAACACTCCTGCTGCACCCCTGCAGGTGGTGTCCGCGGCTCCTCAACCTACTCACACACTCGGCACATTCTATGGCCCCACCAATCTTGAGCGCTGTGTTGAGCGCTATCATGCAGCATGCATCCAACAGCAGCTTCCCGGCCAATGTATGTACCCCGAATCTGCAACTCACTTGGCGCACTCCATGCCCCCTCCGTACTTGAGCGCGGTGTTGTGCGCAATCACGTTGTTGCGCATGTCGGCGCGCGTAGCACTGTACATGGCAAGGCCGCCACCGTACGTGCCCTGCGCAATAGCAACAATAGGGATTGGAAAAAAGCCATGCAATCTAGTTTTGGTGTAGCGCACGCCAGGCTGTACATGGCGTGCGTGCCCTGCACAGCGGCAAGAAGAGGTATGAATGAATGAATGAGCTACGCGTGGTGTGTTAATCCTCGCCACCCGCGTAAGTTAAGGGAGGGTGTGTGTGTGACGATGAGGATACCCCATGCGCCTTCACACCTCCCACCACAGAAGGGGTATTGACCAACAGGTTCTGATCAGGTGTTTGATTCAATTCTTATGTGGCGCACATGGCGTTCTCAGTGGTGAACCCGCGGCCACCGGCGTATGATACGTGCCGTGCACAACGGCAGCAAAAGGTGCGCGCGCGCCAAAAAGCGCTGTGTACTCACCGTGTTGTATGTGAAGATGCTGTTGTGGATGGACACGCTGAGCGGCACCGCATCCTCCACCAGCTCAGCCAGCAAACCACCGCCACGTCCAGTGAGGCTGTTGTTGGTGATGGTGGCCTGCAGTAAAGCAGCAACGGCAGCAGCAGCAACAGCAGAAGTAGTAGCAGTAGCAGCAGCAGCAGGACGTCAAGCATGCACAAATACATCTAGCTCAGCCAGCAGGGCCACGCGCAAGCATACACAAACATGTACGTTCAAATCACATGCGCGTAGCCACACGCACAGTAATTCAAACGTTTCCGCATATACACAAGCAATTCAATGCATGTTGTTGTGCTCAGATTCACATGTACGCGCGTCCACAATGATACTCGCACCCATGGTGCGCGCGAGCGAGCAAACACAAACATGTGAGCTCATTTCCTCATGGGTGCCTCAATTTCTCATGGCCACCATCACACGCGCGCTCATACTCACACGTGTGTGCGCACATGTGAGTAGCATACATGTGAGCTCCCATGCGCACAACCGCTTGAACGCACGCACGCAAGCAAATGCCGGCATGTGTGCTTGAGATGACATGCGCGCAGCGCACGCACGCACTCGAACGTGCGCGCGTGATCACAAGCATGTTGATGCGTATGTGCTCGAATCAACGCACGCGCAGCCATTTGCACAATCACGCACGCGCGTGCGCGACAGCAAGCAAGCCAAAGAAGACACGTTTGCTCAACCCACATGCAAGCAGCCACGCGCGCGCTCGCACGCACGCATCTGCACAACAAGTTCAATATACATGTGCATTCAAACCCGCATGCGTGCAACCACACTATGGTTGCGTGACGCGCGACCATACGCACGCACGCGCGCCCAAATGCAAACATGTCGGCTCAATCCACTTCGCGCAACCTCATGCACAATTACACCGCATATGCGTGCTTACACACAAGCTGACTTTGCTGCTGCCCTGTAAACCTTCTTTGCGCCTACAGGTGAGAACTTGGCATGATGCTCTGATGCCACGATACTGGACAACCGTGCTTGCATGGACAACCCGCTTGGAGCGCCGGGGGACCTTGGGCGGGAGGTCTTATGGCCCAGCTTTTGCTTGAAAGTGCGCAGCTTTGCCTTTTTCATGCAATCCTGTCCATCTTTACACAAGTAGGCCAATGCATGCATTTGCACTCGAGTAAACATGGGCGCAGCCAACCGCACACTCTACCACCGCGTGCGCGCGCAAGCAAACGCAAACATATGCGCAGCCACACGCGGTTCAGGTGAACGCGTACGCACGCGCATTCGAATGCAGACATGTATGTTTAAATTGACATGCGCGCGCAACCCGGCAATCGCTCACGGGCGCGCGCGCGCGCGCAATCACACATGAGTATTCGATTCCACATGCGCGCGCAACTACAACAGCGCGAACAAACACCGTGTTTGTGAGATTCCGCATGCGCGCATGCACAACCAGTAGTTGTGTAGCCGCGCGTGTATGTAAAGCTGAGCGTACATGTGTCATGCAATCATGTAGACTCCAATCCACATACGCACAGTTAAATGCGCACATCCACACATATGCGTGTGCAAGCACATGCAAACAATTGCGCTGAAATCATCATACGCGCTCACACACAAGCGCGCGCAAGCATGCGCAAACATGTGCGCCTTGGTCCACACGCACGCGCAACCTCACGCGCGCTCATGCATGCGGGCGCGCACGGAAGTATGCACGCACGCACAGACATGTGCACTCAGATCCACACTGTGCATTATGTGCGCGCATCCATACACGTGCTCACACACGCGCGCACGCGCGCGCAAGCTCGTGCAAAGTTTGCACGCACATGTGCGCGCAAATTTACATGGGCACGCAACCATACATGTATACACACGCGTTCGCGCTCAACTCCTCATGCACACAACCACACGCGCGTAGCCATAAGCGCGTTCACACACAGGCGTGCGCATGCAAGCACATGCAAACACGTACATGTGAGCTCAAAGCGTCATGCCCACCGCCGCACTCGTTTTCACGTAGGCGTGCGGGCTCACAACCAGGTACATACAAACATATGCACTCGAATCTACATGCCCGAGCAACCACACGAGCACATGCAAACACGTGTGACGTGTTGACCGGCTCAAATGCACATACGCATAGCCACACACAATCCCAAACGCGGACGTACCAACACGCGTGCTCAAATGCAGACCAACACGAGCACTTACCCGCGATTGCGCACACCCAAGCAAATCACACACGCGTGCTCAAATCACTTGCGAATCCGCACACGCGCGCATGACGTGTGCGCGCGCATGAGAACACACTAACTTGCGTCCATGCACTCGCACGGGCCAAAGCAAGAACATGTGCATGCCCGCACGCGCATGCATCAGATATATTCGCGCAGTATCAAGCAGCAAGACAAGACCCCACAATCGTACGCCGCGCGCATGAGCTCACGCACGCGCCGCCTAGCACTGCTGCTACTTTACGTACACATGTCCACATGCATATACTATATCTGATGATCAAACACGCGCCTGTTACCCAAAAGCACGCTTGAGCGCACGCATGCAAACAAGCCTGAGCACACACACGTACCATAGTGAAAATACAAATACCCGCGCAAACACACACGAGCACCCACCCACACGCAAGCACACGCGCGCAAATTGATGTGGGCTCAAGCAACAACACGCGCGAGCTCAAACTCACATCGACACCCTCACAACACGCACACGCGCGCACTGTACTAATGCCAGAACACATGTGACATGCAATGCGCATCAAACAGCTCCCTACCCAAAGCAAAGAACACGCACACGTTCAGCAGCTACACAACCAACTCACTCACCTGCTCGATGTGTGCACTCAGACCTGCATTCGACTCCAGGTACACGCCCGCTGCTGTGCTAAGGCCCCTGCAGTGGCTCACGGTGCTGTTGTGCAGCAGCAGCGCGCCATTGGTGGTGCGGATGCCGCCGCCCTGCACGTGTCATCATGAACCGCAACAACAGCAATATTGAGCTTGAGTGCAAGCGGAGGTGCAGAAACTCGATCGAGCAACCCCGTACAGTTGCCGTAGCTGCCAGCCTAGTGGGCGGCCCACACGGCACAAGGCAGCACAGCGCGCAACAACAAGCGGTCTGAAAACGCCGCATTTGCGCTGACAAACCATGCACAGACCATGCATGTGTAGCTGTGCTAGACCAGCGAGCTCGCGGCGCCACGTGGCCAGCCAGGCCGGCCATGCCCCCGCCCACAAAGCTGAGCTTATAAGGCCCCGCCCACGAAGCTGAGCTTATAAAACACTATGGCGCAAGCCAACACACAACAAGCACATGCACAACACAGTAAGGCAGCCCAAGCTTCTGGGCTCACCAATAGATGAATGAATGAGCTACGCATGGTGTGTTCACACTTAAGACCCGCGTTAGTTAAGGAAAGGGACGTGTGTGGCGATGAGCATACCCCATGCACCTCCACGCCTCCTGCCAGGGCTCACCATGTCAGCATAGCTGTGCTGGATCAACGAGTCTCTCAGCGCGATGTGACTAGCCAGACCTGCGACGCCCCCGCCCACAAAGCGCGCGTTGCAGTGGCTGAGGCTGCTGCCGGCGATGAGGCCGCTGCTGGCCTCAAGGGACACGCAGCCGCCTGCAGGCAGCAACAGCAGCAGCAGCAGCAGCGAAGGCCACATGATGCACATGTTAGTGGCTGAGGCTGCTGCCGGCGATGAGGCCGCTGCTGGCCTCTAGCGACACACAACCACCTGCAGGCAGCAACAGCAGTGGCAGGACCAAAGAAAGCAGAATGCACAGGTCGGCAGTGGCTGAGGCTGCTGCCCGCGATGAGGCCGCTGCTGGCCTCCAGCGACACGCAGCCGCCTGCCGGCAGCAGCAGCAACAGCAGCAGCAGCAGCAGCAACAGCAACAGCAGCAGCAGCAACAGCAGCAAAGAACACAGGATGCACATGTCAGTGCCTGAGGCTGCTGCAGGCGATGAGGCCGCTGCCAGCGGCTGGCCTCCAGCGACACACAGCCGCCTGCCAGCAGACACAGCAGCAGCAGCAGCAGCAGCAGCAGCTGTGACGGCTGCAGCAGCAGCGATGCATGCATGATGCGCAGGTCGCCATGATGTCTCTGGTTTACCAAGAGCCAGTCTGAGCCGCACTGCTTGAAAGACATGTGCAAATCCTGTATGTCTGTCGCAACTTGCGGCTGAGCCCTTGTTGTTGTGACGAAGCCGCAACATAGCTTGCTCATGCAGCAGCAGCCAACACATGATCACGGACATCCCACACAGCCACCACCCTCACAGCTACATTCATAGCTATAGCCGCAGTTGTTGCATCCCTCACAGCCACAGCCCGCACAGCCGCTGCAGCAGCATGTCGCATGTGTCAGCGCTCATGGCAATGCTGCTGTAGGCGTCATGTCAAGCTGAAGCCTTGACTCAACACAGCTCGCTGGTACAGCAACAGCAACCTCCTTCACGCTCTCACAACCACAACCCTCGAAGCCGCTGAAGCAGTGCCGCACCTGTGTATGCGCTCATCACGATGCTCCTGTAGGCGTCCCTGCCAGGGCCTGTGCCTCCTGCTGCCGCTGCTGCTGCTGCTGCCGCAGCTGCTGCTGGGGGCGTGCCCACCATGCTGCTGTTGATGACTGCCAGGAAGCTCTGCTGCACAGCCAGGGCGCCGCCCTCGCCACCTGCAGCAGCAAAACACACAGCCACGCAAACCAGCTTGCAAAACAGCAACGTCAAGCTAGCACACGCATCAGTGAGAGGAAGCTCTGCTGCACAGCAAGCGCGCCGCCCTCGCCACCTGCACAAAGACCATGAAACCCCGGCCGTTGATGTCACATATCTATCTGACAGCGTACGCCTGTCACGCACGAAACACGCAGGCAAAACAGCATGCTCTGCCAAGACTCCCAGGGCCGCCATTGCCGCCAGCAGCAGCCGTGACAGGCATGCAAGAGCAGCAGCAGCAGCAGCAGCAGCAGCAGCAGCAGCAGCAGCAGCAGCAGCAGCAGCAGC
>RWJK01000231.1:0-52873 GCA_004335835.1 Scenedesmus sp. ARA3 | reverse complement strand
TTGATGCAGCTGCTGCTGCTGCCGGCGCTGCTCTACCAGCTGATTATGCTGTTGCTGCGCAGCCGGCCGGGTTCGAAAAGTTGTCTGGCAAATTGGCGAATATGGAGCGTGGTTGGTTTGTGGTGGGCATCAAAAGCCGAGAACGCCCCCAAGCCGTTGTAGCTCAGTGGTAGAGCGTGTGACTTGTAATCATAAGGTCCCTGGTTCGATCCCGGGCTGCGGCAGTGCTTTGCCTTTTTTGTCAAGGGTGCCTGTTGTGTTCTGCATCCGTTGCTGCGTCCAGTCTGTATGTTGCATGGGTACATGGCTTGCAAGTCTTCAGCCAGTGTTTTGCTGAAACGGCGGAGTCGTGACTGCTGCACTGGGCAATGCGTCCACCGTCAGACAGACTGATGTCCTGGGAGCACCAGATCAGCACCAGATCAGCACCAAGGGTGCCTGTTGTGTTCTGCATCCGTTGCTGCGTCCAGTCTGTATGTTGCATGGGTACATGGCTTGCAAGTCTTCAGCCAGTGTTTTGCTGAAACGGCGGAGTCGTGACTGCTGCACTGGGCAATGCGTCCACCGTCAGACAGACTGATGTCCTGGGAGCACCAGATCAGCACCAGATCAGCACCAAATCAGCACCAGATCAGCACCAGATCAGGGGTGGCGGTGTTACGTGACAACCTAGCAATTTGCGACCTAGGCTCCGAGCCTTTGAAAGAGTCTTTCAAAAGGAGCACGGCGTACAGCTGAGCAGTCTGCATGTACTGGGCAGTCAGCACTTCTGCAGCAGCAAATTGCTATTTTGCCTCCTGCACCCAACTACTGGCTGCCCTTGTTCTTCGCTTGTTGCAGGTCGAGCCCAAAGTCAGCCGAGCTGTGGGAGGGTTTAGCAGCCTCCTACCAAGCCCTAGGCCGCCACGCCTCAGCTCTCAAAAGCTATAGCAGAGCCCTGGAGCTTGATCCTGCAAGACCCTACGCCCTCATGTCATGCGGCGCCCTGCACTTCATGGCAGGCGCATACCATGACGCAGCACAGCAGTACCGTGCAGCACTGCAGCTGCTGCCACAGCACGCTGCAGCGCTGCTGGGTCTTGCAGAGGTGCTGCTTGGATCTGCATGCAGGCACATGGCAATGGGTGCAGCAGGTGCAGCTATGCTAGAGCTCACAGAAGCATCAGAGCGTGCAGCAGCAGCAGTGTCAGGTGCCAAGGTTGCAGAGCAGGGAGCAGCAGCAGCTGATGGAGGGGCAGGTGATGATGCGGCGGCAGCAGCAGATGGGCTGCAACAGCCGGCTCAGCAGCAGCTGCTGAGCAGCAGCAACCTTGTCACAGCCTGGAAGGTGTTGGGTGACATCCTTCTGCAGAAGCACCTTCTACAGCCGGCAGCAGCAGCAGCAGCAGATACAAGCATAAATCACTCTAGCGGACAGACTGATGCAGCCGCAGCAGCAGTGGCAGCTGCCCTGCAGCACCTAGCAGACAGGCGGCAACTGCTGCAGCGTGCGCGCAGGGCTTATGCTACAGCCCTCGCTCTGAACCCTGCTGCTGGGGAGCTGTGGGGCGACGTGGCGCTCTGCTACAGCCACGAAGCGAAGCTGCTGCAGCAGCTACAGCCGCAGCAGTCAGCAGCGCAGCAGGGGGCTACAGCTGCTGCGATTGCAGCTGCTCGTGCTGCTGCGGTGCGCACTGCGCGTGGTGGGCTGCGGCTGTCGCCTGCCAGCAGCTGGCTGTGGGGTGTGCTGGCTGGCGCACTAGCTGCAGTGGGCGACCCAGCTGCTGCAGAGTTCAGCTACAGCAGGGCCCTTGCACTGGACCCAAAGGCTGCGGCGCTGTGGGTGCAGCTGGGGCGGCTGTACAGCAGGCATGGCTCTGGTGAGTGCGCCCTGCTGGATGTGCTGATGCTTGATTAGTGGTAGTTAGCAGCACAGACATTAGCTGAGGGTGACACTGGAATCATCCTGGGGCTGGACGTACACGGTTTTATATTCGAAACATGTTCACATGCTCTTCAGCGACTCCTCCACTTTGCTAGCCTGCATGTACATTGACGAGTTCAACACGCACGTAATGGTTGCGCCTGCTGCCATGCCCTCTCCCTGTCCCAACACGCTTCCTTTGCTGCCTGTGCTGATGCAGCCGAGCTTGCGGAGCAGTGCTATGAGGCAGCCAGGGGCGCCGAACCCACCCTGGTGTCGGTCTGGGAGGCCATGGCAGCAACAGCAGCAGCACGCGGCAGCAGCTCAGCAGGCACAGCTGCCGCAGCCGCTGCTGCGGAGCATGCTGTTGGCCTGGGGGGAGGGCCAGAGTCCTGGCTAGAATACGCAACAGGTGTGCATGGGGGGTAACAAATGTTGCAGCTCTGCAGTCAGATTATGAAGTCAGACTCTGCAGCAGATGCCCCGGAGCTTGCATGAAAAGACTACTCATCGCATCTGATGTTCCCATCGTGTCTGCAACAAGCCTCCATCATGCAATGTGCACAGGCGCGTGCACGCACGGCTAGCAGATGTCCGTGCTTGTGCTTTTCTCGCACTAATATCTGCCATTTGCCTGTGTGTTGCTGCCGCCTGCCGCCTGTGCTGTTTCTGCCTGCAACAGCTGGGCTGCGGGGGCGCGCCAGCCAGCACGAGGGTCTGCTGCTGGCATGTGCCTGCAAGGCCAGCGCACACCAGCCGCTGCTGCTGCCGCCGCACGCAGCGCTAGCAGCAGCACTGGAAGCCCGCGGACAGCACAGCTCTGCAGTTGCTGCACTGCAGTACTGCCTCGCGCTCCTGCAAGCAGGCCTGCAGCAGGGTTCTGAGGGGTTAGCAGCTTTGGGCCTGACAGGCTTTGGGCAGGGCTTCGGCCAGGCCACACATCGCGTGGTGCTGCTGCAGGCAGCAGGGTTTGAGGGCTCAGAGGGCGTTGCCAGCCTTGAGTCAGTTCATGTGGCGCTTGAGATAGCTCTCGCCAGGAACCTGGTGCTTGCAGGACAGTTTGACTCTGCAGTGCAGCTGTATGGGAAGCTTGAGCAGCAGGGGTCACTCGGGTCAAACCCTTTGACTTCTGACAGCTACAGCTGGGTGTGCTATGGGTTTGCTGCACAGCAGCTGGGACAGGCTGGACTGTGCAGCAGGGTGCTGGAGCAGGCAGTGGAGGAAGCTGGCGGCGACACAGCAAAGCTGCATGCTGTTATGGCGCTGCTGCAGGTGAGCAGCACTGTGTGCGTTATGCTTGCAGGTGAAGTGCTTCTGTTAAAAGCAGCACAACATGTGCAGGGGAACCGTGCAGCCACAGCTAACAGTGCATGGAGAGGTTGATATGCACACATTCACACCCCTGACATTGCCCTCCCTGCACTGCCTTCCGCTGTCCCTGCAGCACCACCTCTCGCAGGGCTCTTTGGAGGCTGCCTTCAGCCTGCTGCTGCAGCACCTGCCACAGCTGGCAGCCAGCAGCCCCACCCTCGCCAGCAGCTGCACACGCACATGGCTGGCGCTGGTGGTTGCAGCAGCGGCAGCGGGGCTGCGGGACCTGCAGGCACAAGTGGTTGAAGTGATGCGGCAGGCAGTGATGGGGCAGCTGCAGCACGTTGACATGGCTTGGGTGAGTCTGCTGCCAGTGTGCCTGCGCGCAAGCTGACTCACGCATTTGCGCTTGGCCGATGTCCTGCCCAGTGATGTTCCGCACTTGGGATGTATGCTGATTAGCAACTCTGCATCGACTGCCGACGCCACTGTGCTAGCTCTGAGACGGCCTGCATGCATACGCATATCTGCTCTTAGTGCTACTGCTGCCTGGCTGGTCCAGTCTGCTTGTTGTGATGCGAGGTGCCGCGTTTGATGTGTTGCTCAAATGGTGGCTGTGCTGCTGCTGATATGCTGCAGGTGGAGTGTGAGCTGCAGTGCATCTCGGCTGCTGCTCAAGCAGCAGACGGCGCCAAGACACCCGCCATGCGCACGCTCGCACACGCGGTGCACACCTGCCCATGGCATGTGCCTGCACGCCTGCGCCTGGCAGAGTATGCGCTTGCAGGAAACCCGCGCAAGGCCACAGCAGTGTTCAATGCTTGCCCTGGCCTGCTGCCAGAGACCTACACAGCATCTAGCAGTGCCAGCAACAGCGTGCAGCTGCAGCAGCTGCAGCAAGACTTGCCGGGCACACACAGCAGCGCCCCAAGCCAGTCCGCACAGAAGCTGGCAATGCAGGAGGTGCTGGCAGCTGCATCCTGCAGAGCTACTGCGCTGTCAGGGCAAGTTGCGGCTGCAGTAGCAGCAGAGGCGGGCCAGGAGGTGGCGCGGCTGCGCCGCCTGCTGCATGCCATGCCGTCAAGCCCAGACTTGTGGTACTGCTTGGCGCTTGCGGCGCTGCTGCAGGCAGTAGGTGATGGGCAGGCAGCGCACTTCAGGCGGGCAGAGCACTGCTGCCTGAGCGCACTCAACAGGGTGGAGCAGCTGATAGCTGAGCAGCAGCAGCAAGCGCCGGCATCAGCAACAGCTGCGCCTGGCGGCGGCGGCGGCGGTGCCAGCAGCAGCGCCAGGTCGCTGCTTTCCTGCAAGCTGCAGGAGCTGCAGGACGTCAAGGTGCGGCTTATGGTGGCCATCAGTGAGTGTCACCAGCACTCCCGTATGCCTGATTGCCAAGATGCAGCGCAGCACTGGGCGATGGATGCGCTTGCAGCAGCAATGGCAGCAGGTGGAGTCGGCGCATCCACAGCACACCGGCAGGTGGGGCGTATGCTGGCCCTCAGGGGCATGGTGACAGAGGCAGAGATGGCGTACAGGCAGGCAGTGACAGGCAGCGGCAGCGGCGGTGCTGCTGCTGGCGCGGTGCTGGAGCTGGCCAAGCTGCTGGCTGGGCATGGCAGGCAGCAGGAGGCTGCAGCACTGCTGCACGGCATCTGGGAGGGTGCTGCTGCTGCACTAACTTCTGCCACGGATGCTGGCGCGGAGTTGCCTGCTGCTGCAGCGGCTGCTGGCGTGTTGGGGCCTGGGCCGCAGTTCCTGGAAGCTTCTGCTTTGGAGGAGGCGCTGCTGCTGGCGGACTTGGGGCAGTGGGAGGCAGCACGCGCAGCTGCAGCTGCAGGGCTGCGGCTTGCAGGAGCCGCTGGGGATGCAGCGCCAGCAGCAGCAGAGCTTGTGACAGCGACAGTTGCGCTGCAGGCTGCAGCTGCAGCTCCTGGGGAGGGCTCGCGCAACTTGCTGCTGGAGGCGCGCTGGGCTGCAAGCTCAGCTGCCAGGTCAGGCATGGCTCTGCCAGGCACTGTGGGCACAGCGGCTGCAGGAATTGGCGCTGCTGTGCTTGCTCAGGTCGAGCTGGCTCGCAACAAGCCTGAAAAGGCATATGATGCGATTGGCATGTCATTTGGCGCTTGGGTGGACCAGGCAGTGCCTGCGCAGGTGCTGCTGGCTGCTGGCGAGCTGACAAGGCAGGTCACAGACTGTGCTGCTGCTGTGCACACCGCGCCCTGGCTGGAGGAGGGGTGGGAGAAGCTGAAGCTGGCCGCGATCGCAGCTGGCAGGCTGGTGGATGTTCTGTGATATGCCATCAATGGCCAGGCGTGGCACATCTCCTTGCAGAAACAGTGTGTGCAGCTGGGCAACTGACGAGTTTGCTAGTATTAGATAGACCAGCAGTTAATCGCAGGGCATCCATTTGCACACAGAGTGGCAGGGGCTGTAGCACAGGCTGCTTGTGTAGGATGTACAGTGCTTTTTGGAGTGGCGTCTTGGGGTAGCCAGCTGCTGAGTTGTGCTGTGCTGTTGCTTACATGGTTGTTTGGACCTTCTTGCGGTGCCACCATCTACAGTGTAGATGCGCTTGGCACTGCTGTGAGTGAGGCATGGGCCAGATAGACGTGGTTGCAAGCAGTTACTGTGGTACAGCAGTAGTTGCACGTGTAGCGGATGCCCGCAAGTGGCATCTAATCTGTAGTTGAATTGCCATGTTTTGTAGTTGTACTATCTCGAGATAATGTGTGCAGGTTTGGTGTGGCTCAGTTGGGGTCTCTTCGGCGCGTGGGCTGCCCAAGCTGCTGACTATCTTGCTGGCAGCTGTTCGCATTCTGTCACTGATGCATTGTGACATTGTGCATTGTGTACCGCTTGTTGCAACATCAATTGATGAGTGAAGAGGGGGTGCGCTGGCCCTGCACAGGTCAGGAGTTGCTGAAGCCAACACGCTAACAGAGCACAGCTCTGCAAACTCCATGTTAACAGTACATGTGCAAAAGATCACATTCCTGCGTGCATCACGTCGATCTGCACACGGCTTGCCACGACACGTGATTAAGGTGACAGTTGCTCTCAGAATTTGAATTCGGAGGGTTCTGCTGTTCCCATCGGGACTGGCCTGGCAGTTGGCCATGAACACAGCATCCATGCAGGTGTTCACGTTCTTTAGCATTGAAAGGGTCGTCGCTTTATAGCCAATGAACCACAAGATGCTGTGCACGCACAAACATCTTTCGAAACACTGGCCCAGCAATGCGCACTCTGCACGCTGTCCTTGCAAACACGCTCCACAACGGATGACCTTATCCGTGTCATCTGCAGCAAGCAAGCACGCATCGTCACGTCAAGGCCACGCACCTGCAGCAAGGCAGCAGCAGCAGCAGCAGCAGCAGCAGAAGCAGCGTCGCCCAGTAACATGCAGTGCAGCAGCATCCAGCGGATCACAGCAGCCAGCAGACTACGGAGCACTCACAGAGAAGCTTGTAGGCTTTTCCAGCCTCCCCTTCACCTTCATAGTGGTGCCTCAAGTGCTGCAGAACTACACCAACATCCAAGCTGGGCAACTGTCAGCTCTCGCTGCCATCAGCTGGATTGGCTGGGTGGCAGGCCTTGCAGGAAACGCCCTCATGTGCACTTACCTGGCATCCAAGAAGGAGGCAACGGCAGTGAACGTGCAGCTCATAGGCATTGTGTCCAATGTGGTGGTGCTGTCCCAGCTGTGGTATGCGCAAGTAATGCCGCTACAGGCATTTGCAGGCGTGCTGGCTGCGTCAGTCGCCATCTCAGTGGCAGGCCTGCTGTGCTCCAGGGGCAAGATGACTGACAGGTCATGGCTGCCTTTTGAAGCACTGGTTGGAGCTGTTGGTGTTGGTGCAGCACCACAGGTGAAGGTTGTGCATTGCAGTCATGCAGCAAGAGCAGCAGTTTGCAAGGTACAGAAAGATGTCATATGCACGACTTCACCTCAAACTTGCTGAAATTGTTTCTGATGTCATCCATAGCAATAAGCAATAGCGCTCCAGCAGCAGGCTAACAGTCAGGGCTAACCATGCATGCCGCATTGTTTCTGCTACCCTTGCAAGCGAGCGCTGCACCATATATAGCATCGATCACTTTTCGGCATGCATAACAACATGAGGGCAGCAGAAAAGCGCACCACTCCAACATTTGCGGGTGATAACTGTTGCAGGTGCTCTGGGCCTCATTTGTCTCTGGGCCTGCCAGCCTCGCTCCCTCACTAGTGGCTGCAGCTGCAGCAGCGCTGTGGCTGAAGCAGAAGCAGCTGCAGTCGGTGCAGGAGCTGCGCAGGGGCATCTCGCAGCTGCCAGGGCTGTGCGCCACTGCCATGTTTGCGCTGGCTCCCATCCCCCAGCTGGTGAGGCCACAGCTGCACTGCCCTGTGCACTTGGCAGATGCGGCAGCAACCCACCATGTTGATCCAATGTTGCAGTAGTCTGCGTGCTTGTAAGCAAACATGCGTAATAGTTCTGCTAAGCTAAGGCGCCTGGCGTTGCTGCTGCTGCTGCTGCCGGCAGGTGCGCAACTTCTCGGACCTGTCCAGCTTGACAGGCCTGTCGCTGGGCACCATGCTGCTGGCGCTGATCGGCAACGCCGTGTGCATCCCGCGTGCGCTGTTTACGCGCGACGCTGCCTGGACATTTGGCTCCACTTGGGGCTGCCTGCTGATGGGCTGGGCGCAGCTGCTGAGCCTCTACCTGGGCGTGAACCCGGACACAGGGTGAGCGCTGCGTGCAGGCCAGCGTGTAAGATAGCCAGGAAGACCGCCTGCATCATGCAGGGTGTGATGCTAAGCGGCACGGCGTCGGCACTGGCAGCAGCCGTAGATCTGGCAGTGCAGTATGTGCCACGCTCCATCCCATCTTGGGACTGTGACCTAGTGCTTGTCGCATCAAGCCACTTTATTGTCCTGTGATATGTGCTGAGAGGAAATGCGCTCTTTCAGAGAGACACGGTGCCTGAGCTTGATGTCAGTTGCCAGAGTGCCCGGCGCTTCAGCAGGCAACGACAAGGCAGTTCAGCCTCACAGCATCAAGTGTGTCACAAGTGTTATGCTGTGTGTGCTGTCGGCTAACTGCCTGCTGCTGCTTGCTGATGCTGCAGGGCGCGCTTCCTGGCTGCTCCAGTGTTTGCAGCCATCAGTGTGGTGCTGTTCAGTTACTTGGGCTGGGTGGTCAGCACTGACGCCAGGGCCAAGGGCTTGCCACATGCCCTATCCAGCTACCCAGATGTCTACTTTGGCAAGCGCTGACCTGTAGCAATGCAGTGGCTGCTCGTCACGGTGTGGTTATGCAGTCGACGCAGCAGTGCAGGACAAGTGCCTAGACACGCTGGGGGTAGGGACGTGCATGCGCAGCTGTAGCTGTAAAGCTTTTATGTCTGTGGGATTGATGACAGTCACAGCCGTTTCAGAGTGTTGCACTGGAGATGGGCTGGTATACACCGTGCCTCCACGTTCATGATGAATAAGCAAATCACCCAACTTTACACTTTCCTTTGGGCAGTGCAGTCGCCAGAGCAGAAAGGTTTAACTTGCACCTGTATGTACAGCTCGTTTTGTTGATGCTGTTTCCAAATACTGCACTGGTGCAGTCATAGCAGCCCAGGTGGCACGTGCAGGCTCAGCACAACAAGTTGAAGACAACCACGCTCATTTGTTGGCGCATCCCTGCATGCCGTGCTGTCCCTTGTTTCTGCGAAGTGATACCAGGCAGTGCTATTGCGGATGGAGCGAGCTTTGCTGCATGGCTGCAACGTCCGCGCCGTTGTTGATTGTGTGTGCTGATGTTGACGTGTCATATGCTTGCAGTTCTGCCTGTGCTCTAGCAGGTGGCCTACAGCTTGATGTGCAATGGAGGGCACTCCTCAGCACAGCATTGTTTACTGCCCCTTTTGGTCTACTACGCACAAACACCCGGGCCAGCTGTCTGTATCATCTGACATGCCTAGCTGAGGCATCATGTACAGTGACACTGTAGGGATCTGAATGGATAGCGTGATGCAGGCATCTCTGACGGCCAGCCTGGCAAGCACAGCTACCAGTATGTTCTGACTTGGCAACAACTTGAGCATCATTGAGTCTGTCTGCAAACAGTGTGATCAGGGCATGCGCGCCCGCTTGTATGTTGCACCAAGTACGGTGTACTTTTACACATAGTTTGGCAAGGCACGCCTCGTTCATCGATGAAGTGCGGATATCCGCTTCACACAGACAGCATGTACTTCACCAGCACCGCCAGGTTCATAACATAGCAGTACAGCCGCGGCTTCCCTCCTAACACACTCGTAGGAGTGCCAAGACCCTGTTCCACCCTCACATGCAGTAACACCCCTCTAGACGCAAAGAATAAGAAGACCTGATGATCACCGCAACATTGACGGTAAAGTGGCTGCTGCAAAAAAAACAGCTACTTCCCTCAACCCCCTCGTCAGTTCTAGGGCCTGCAGCCCTCCAATGCTGAAATTGAGCTCCATTCGTGCTGTGCTCAAAGCTTCACATCCGCCCAGCCCTGCTCATTATCAGCCCACCCCCCAGCAGCCTTGGCCTCCGGCTGTGCCGGCTCACCAGCTGCTGCTTCCTGGCCAGGGAACGCAGGCTCCCAAGCGCTTGCACCTGCTGCTGCTGCTGTTGCTGCTGCACGTGCTGCTGGCGCGCCACGCGCCCGCACTGGCGGGGCAAGCCCCACCCCAGCAGCAGCACTGCCTGCTGCGGCTCTCAGCTGCGCCGCTGGAGCTGGTGAGTGTCGTCCATCACCCGCAGCTTGAGCTGCTGCTTCAGCGACAGCTGCTGCTGCTGCAGTGCCGCCTGAGTTCAGGCCCTGCTGCTCCTGGCCATTTGTGGACTGCTTGTTGACTGCAGCGGCTTTGCTGCCAGGGGCCGGGTTGTCATCATCGTCATCACTGCTGTCACTGAGGATGGGGCCCCTGATGGGCATGCGCATTACCGCAGGTGCAGCAACGGCAGCAGCCTGCCCTGCCTTGCGCCCCTGCATGCTCTGGCTAGACCTGCTGTAGCCTCGCTGCCTGCTGCTTGTCTGCCGGGTCGTCCTCCTGCTAGCTGCAGCGCTGCCTGGCTGCTGCGCTGCTGTGCCCTCCAGGTCAGTGCTGGAGCGCCTCTGCCACTGCTTGCCTGCAGCTGCCTCGTCATCACTGTCTGACGCTGTCCCAATCTCAGTGCCCAGGTGGTGGCCCTCATCCTCACTGTCCATGCCATCGCTGTCAGAGTCCAGCAGGATGGCTGCCTTCCTGCCAGGGCACAGCAGCACAGCAGCGGCAGCTGGCTTAGCCTGGGCAGCACAGGGTGTCAAGGACTCCAGCTACAGCTTGACAGAGGGCTGGAGCTCCAGCCTATCGAGACGTGGCACGGCAGTGAAACCTAGTCATGCCAAGGGAAACACAGGCATGCTGTCCTGTGCACGCCGGGTGCATGTGAGTAGTAAGTAGGCAACGCGCATTGCCTACTTACTACTATGTGGCTCCCCACCTGTTTGCCTCCAGCTTCTTCATGCAGACCTCTGGCGTCTTGCTGCGCCGGCCATCTGCTGCCTCGTCATCACCATCATCGCCCAGCACGCCCCTCTCCATGTCCTTCATCAGCCCAGCCTTGGGGTGCTCGCCTGGCAGGTGGCAGGCAGGTGAGATCACAGCACAGCAGATCAGTAAAGCAAGCTCGGCATGGATCTGCACCAGCATATAGTATGACCTAGCAGGCTGCTTGACATGTGATCATAGCAGATCATACACAGCTCCTGTGCCGTGCGATGCTGGACCACGCGTCTTGACATTGGCATGCAAAACGGAACGGATCCAAAGCAGCGGGTGTAGCTGCTGCCGTTCTTTGCAGCAGCGGACGGTTGGCACCCCCGAGAGATGCCCCCGCTTACTTGACGCCGCGCCCTTCTGGCCCCTGTACTTCTTCCTTTTCACATTGTCAGCGGGGCCACCATCGCTATACAGCACGTAGTCGCTGTAGGAGGGCGCAAACTGCAACAGCACAAAGCAGCAGGCCAGGCTGAGGAGGTGGTGCGACCACATTGTCAAAACATCTGCATGCTGTGTATTCACTGCGGCTGTCAACATATAATGATACAAAATGTGCCGGAGGCAGAAGAGAAGTGCGGTGGAGGCCACAGTTCCATATACGAAGGTGAGGCTGAATCAAGCAAGCTATGTGACAATAACCACTACCAGATGCCGCACGCTCACCACGTGGATGGTGTCCACCACCACGTCCCTGATGCTGATGGCGTGCAGGAACGCGTCCAGCCGCCAGCCGTGGGTGCTGCCGCCCATGTTGAACTCACTGTGCGGGAAGGCGTACAGCAGGCTGATGCCTGCGAGCGCCATCTCCACGCAGATCATGAAGTTCTGCAGCGCCTTGCCGTCCTCTGGGTCGCTGATCTCGCCCATGCTGTTGATGTACGAGATGGCAATGCCCTGGGGGCCAGCACAAGCAGCAGGCGCCCAGCCGGCAGCATCATGTTGGCACAGCATATGCGGTGTTGTCAGGCGTCACACCAGTTGCACCAAGGCAATGACTGCAGGAAAAGGTGCGAAGGTGCTGCAACACGAGAGGGATGTCTGTGGCCTGCTTGGCACAGCCAGTGTGCCAAACGCAACACCACAGCAGACCGCGCCTACACACACAGCTTAGGCATCGTGCTGCTGTATGTGATCACTGCGTGAGCTGGGCAACCGAGGCAAAGCTCACCTGCCAGAACGTGAGGAAGACGACGGTCTTCACCAGGATGAACTTCAGCAGTGGGTTGAACGGCTGCAGCAGCTCACTGGCGCCAATCCAGAACAGCATCAGCCCGTACAGCGCAAAGGTGTAGCACACATTGTACAGGATGGAGATATAGAAGTACCTGCATGCAGTGCACGAGCCGGCAGTTGAGTGGCGCTGCAAGGCTGACGAGGTGGTTGTGTTATGTGGCAAATGCTTCTGCCACATTCTTGCATGTGCTGTGTATGCGCTGCTGCCCCAGAGCTTTGTGTGCTTCGATGTACAGTTTTAGCATGCATGGTGGCTGCTCTGGCACTGCAGTTTCCCTGCTGCTGCTGCCGCTGGTATGTGGCGGACGGCATGCTGCTGCTGCTATTGCTGCTGCACCAACCGCCTCAGCTCCTCTGCTGCTGCGTTCCGTCTCTCAGGAAGGACATGCTGCGCGTACTGCTACTGCCTCTCCTGCAGCTGCTCACCCATTGTTGATGCTCATGTCTCCATCAGTGTATGCGCCTGCTGCATACAGGATGATTGTCAGCAACGCCATGATGGGCTTGAGCAGCACAAACTGCAGTGTGCCCTGCTTGCAGCGCCGCAAGAAGAAGCCATCCACTTGCATGGTGGGCAGACAGCACGTCATGTGTGACAATGACGGATGCACCAGCTTTCCCTCTGCCTTGACAACCACTGCTCCTGGGCCGCCCACGTACGCCAGCAGCAGCGAGCTGAAGTTGTAGATGATCCATGCCTCATAGCTGCACGGGGATACCAGCAGCAAGAAGTGAATGCGAAAGTGGCATATGTGACAGTGGCGTCATGTACTAGAGAATACTAGCCGCTGGGTCAGCCAAGCACACTCACATTCGCAACGACTCAGCAGTTGAAGTCAGCTGTTCAGCCTGCTGCAGCCCGCTCAACTTAGCAAACAGCTGCCGTTTCTGAGCCTGATAGAAGAGCAGCAGGTGTCCTGGCACAACTGCTGTGTTTGCTGCCTTCCTGAGAATGTGACGCACCAATCACGCGCAGTATCGAAGTAGATTGCTCCATGGCGCCATTGCAGTGAGGCCAGTGATCCAATGGCATACACTGGGACCATAAAGATGATTCTGATGATGTACCTCTGCAACCAAGACGACCATTAGAGCATGATGCAGCTGAGCCTGATGCAGCTGCAGGCTGCTGCTGTAATGCACTTACAGCTGCCACAACTACCGACTCACCTGGAAGACTGGCTCTGTGTAGCTGCGTAGGTGACATAGTATCTGCAGAACAGTAATCAGCAATGCACCTCGAGTTCATGCACTGTTATAGCTGGCATGATTTGTCAGGGCAAGCGTCGACAAGCAGGAGGTACAGTGCACAGCGCTCTGTCAACTGATGTGTGAACATCACTGTGCCGAGCTTACGTACCTGGTAGAGGGATATTAGAATCCCGGAGACTGCGAAAGCGGCGGCCACGCCTATAGACTCCTTGCTTTGCAGCATCTTGCCTTGCTGACTGAGCTGCTTTTGTCTAGCCCATGCTGCTGCAAGGCATTCTACTCTGTAACTTATTCAAACTTGTGTGCTTATCGTATCACAAGATAACGAGCACGACTTGGGACGCACGCAGTGTCCATGTACCAGGTGCACCAGGGTTCGCGCCAGTCTATGCCTTTCGCTCCCTTTCGGCTGCCTGGCAGGCGAACAAGGCGAACGCGCTCAAACGCTGCGTCATATCGCTACATGATATATATCTAGCTTATAGTAGCCATTGTTGCACCGCTCTGCCGCTGGTCCCAAACTTGCTTCACGCCGAAGTGCTGGTCTTTGATGCAATTTGCCTGTCTCGTTTGATGAATTGATCTGTTGAGTCATTCAGACGCGCATACACGAGGCAGCATGCGAGCTTGCCATTGAAGACAGCACAGCTGGATTGGGACCTCAGTCTGCAGCAGCAGCAGCATGAAGCGGGCCAGGCAATCCCCGCCCCCGCTGATTGAAGGCATCCAATCCTGCACTGGACGCCGTGGGACATACAACCAGTTCAAACTTCTTGCGCTTGTCGTCACTTTCTGGTGCTACTGCCTCTTTCACGCCACCAGGAAGCCCCCGAGTGTTGTAAAGAGGTATGCACATCCAATACTATGTACGCTCTCAGCGGGCCTGCTGCTGCTGCTTAGCCGCACGCTCTAACAGTCAAGCAGGGCAGCAGCAGTTGATGGTAGCAACCCGCAACGCACTCAGCCTTGTCCCCTCACAACCTGTTTCACGCCGATCAGCAAGGGCAGAAGCAACGACGATGCAATATTTTGCCTGAGGATGGCTCTGTACTCCACAAGAGGAGCTACGCCATCTGACTGGTGGACTCTGCTGCTGTGCTGCATCAACACGCTGCAGTGTGTTGAAGGGTGACAGAAACTTCAGCTCTGGGGATGCAGCAGACGATGATACAACACTCAATTATGGCTGGGCACCTTTCAACGGGCCCAACGGCCAGGTGCGTGCAGGCAGCCGCATCCTTGCTTGCAGGACAGCTCAGACATGCAGTGTATGCTTGCAGCAACGCCAGCAGAAGCTGCGGAGCCAGCAGCATGGCGGTCATCTCGTTCTTTCCAGTGAGGATGACTGATCATCAATCTCAACAGCTGGTCGATGTCAACAGATCTGCAATGGCAACGTCATTGCTGCTGGTATTTGCCCGGCTTCAGCAGCTGGCAATCATTTGTAAGGAACAGCACAATAAACTGGTGTAGCTGCTGACATGTCGTCGTGCTGTGCTGATTGTCCTGTCGCCTGCAGTCACTGCTTGGTCAAGTTGACCTGGCGTTCCTTGCAGCATATGCAGCAGGCATGTTTACTGTCGGACACATGGGCGACCGCACGGACTTGCGTGTCTTCCTGGCGGTTGGCATGCTGGGCAGCGGCATCTTCTGCTGCCTCTTCGGCATGGTGAGTAACAGCAGCAGGCCAACTAGAGAGAAAACAGCTGCAATACGACTGTGTTGACCGTGCCTGCAGTGCTCTTCAGCTCCCGCTGCAGCTGTTGCTGGCTACGTTCTGTAACCAGCAGGTCGTGTACATGCAGACCTCGTACCATATCAGTCAGCTGTGTCATTGTTAAACCCAGTGGTTTAATTGCTTGTCCTGCTACGTTTGCTGCTGTGCAGGCGTACTTGTGGGACATTCACAGCATGTGGTACTTCACCACCATGATGGTGAGCATGAAGCTGCAGCAGTATCAGCAATGCCAGACACAACTGGTAGAGCTTGCTGGCAGTAGTTTCAACACCTGATGCGTTGTGGCACGGCGGCAGTGTCAGCATGCAGCGTCAGCAGTGCGAGCATCGACCAGGCGCTGCTATGTGAAGGATTGCAGAACACGAGCTGCAGCTGCCCAGTTGTTATGAGTACAGGGCCTGGCCACGCAGACATGACTACATGGTACTGGTATGCACTGGGCAGAGAAGTTCTTCTGTATGCAGCTGCATATGCCGCCAGAGCTGAAGTGCCCCTTTTGCACTCCTCGCAGGTCATCGCGGGTGTGTTCCAGTCGACAGGCTGGCCTAGCGTGGTGGCCATCATGGGCAACTGGTACGGCAAGGGCAAGCGGGGCCTGGTCATGGGCATCTGGAACGCACACACAAGCTTGGGCAACATCCTGGGCACAGTCGTGGCAGCAGCGTGCCTGCGTTACGGCTGGGGCTACGCGTTCATCCTGCCTGGCGTGCTGATCAGCTTGCTGGGGCTGGTGGTGTTTGCGGTGCTGGTGGTGCAGCCGTCTGACATAGGGCTCGGAGGCAGCTACGAGCCAGTCAAGTCGGCGGACTTGGTGAGCGTGGGGCACGACTATGCAACAGCAGCAGCGGCTCGTGACGCACTTCAGGAGCAGCTCGACACCACAGTGTAGAACGGCGCAAGCTGAAAGCATGCAGCTGCTTTTTGAGTAGCAGTAGCATCTTGCAGTCTAGGCACGTCACTGTGGCACCATCAACAGCAGGGTTATGACGTGGTATCAGAGGGATGCTGCTGAGGTGTCAGACACATACGTGCAGGGCATCTGCAGCCTGATAACATCTGTGCACTGCAACATAAAGCCCCTGGCAACAGTGCTCGCCTGCTTGCGTCTGCAGGTGTATGATGCGGACGACGAGAAAGACAGGGCGGAGGCAGAGTCCAGTGAAAGTGTTGGCTTCATGCAAGCTTGGGCCATCCCTGGGGTGTCTTCATTCGCCTTCTGCCTGTTCTTCTCCAAGCTCATAGCGTACACTTTCCTGTACTGGCTGCCGTACTACATCAAGTCCACGCCCATCGAAGGACGGCTGCTGTCAGCTAAGCAGGCTGGTGACCTATCAACACTTTTTGATGTTGGTGGAGTGGCAGGCGGCATCATGGCAGGGCACCTGTCAGACAAGTCGGGAGCCAGTGCTCTGGTATCAACCAGCTTCACGCTTGCAAGCGTACCCATCCTGTACATGTATCGCTACTATGGCAACGTGAGCTTTGTGGTGAACGTTGTGCTGATGATGGCGTGTGGGTTCTGCGTCAACGGCCCATACGCGCTCATCACCACAGCTGTGTCTGCGGACCTCGGCACGCATGAGAGCCTTGCAGGAAACGCAAAGGCGCTGGCGACAGTGACAGCCATTATAGATGGCATGGGCAGCATTGGTGCAGCCATCGGGCCCATGCTAACAGGCTACATATCAGAGCGGGGTGGCTTTGACGGCGTGTTCGTCATGCTGTACATTGCAGCACTGTCAGCAGGGCTGCTGCTGGTTCGGCTCTGCATCAAGGAGGTGAGCAGGATGGCAGAAAGGGGACGATCGGCTTGAGTGGACCGCCGCCTTTCAATCCAGCGTACCAATGTTGGTGTCTCACACCACCCAGCACTGACATTGGTTGCATGTCAGCTGCAGCCAGTTGAACAAGCACTGTGCTAGAAATCTGTAGATCTGCTTGACATGCTGCTTACATGGCTGCAAACCGGCTGGTTTGGCATGGCTGCTGGCACCCGTGCAATGCAGCCTTCATAGCTTTTCTTTGCATTTAATGCTGAGGCAAGCATGCCAGTAGTCTGTGCTGTGAGACGCGATGTCAACCAAGCCCGTTTCTGACGATACCTTGGCCGTGTCTTGCCGGCATTGTGCTGTTCCTGCAGCTGCAAACCATGAAGGCTGATCGCAAGCTGGGCATGCGAGTGTCATCGGGAGTGCAGCTGGCAGCAAAAGCAGCTCAAGCGGTAGTGTAGGTCTGCAACAGCATTTTGGTTTCATCTGTTTGCTGCTGATGATGTGCAGCAGCTGCACAGCTAGTAAGCAAGTTCTGCTGGTCAGGGGCACCTGCAAGCTGCCACAGTCTGGTGGTGCCAGCTCACCACTTCTGAGTGCTCAATTGGAAGATTTTGTCATGCACAGCATTGGTGCATACATGCTGGTGATGTAGTGCATGCCATGATGGCTGGATTCACACTGGAACTCAATCATGAAGCGTTGTAGCAGCAGGGACTCGTGTTTTGGAGGCATGGTTGAGAGGTAACATACAAGATCATCATTCAAACGTTGCATTTGCTGGCTGAGAGAGCTGCACGATGCATGCATATGCTAGGCTTGTCACATTTGGCTCTAGTGGGGCCTAGGTACTGAGCCCAGATGATCACCTCATGAGCTGACGAGGACACGGGCGGCATCCGCACCGGACATTCCCTGTTGATGCCTTTCTCGACTGTAACCGAAACTGTTTAGTATGTAGTTCAGCGGTAGCAGGGCAATTGAGCAGCGGTGGTTGAACCGAGGGCAGGCGAACAAGTGGGGCTGGTTGCCTAGCGCGCAGGACCTTGTTTGTTGAGGCAGTGCTGTTGAAAGCTACCTCGAACATGGCAGCTCACGTCGCAGCCGAACGCCAACAACATGCAGCAGGGCAGCTGGAGCAGCAACATGACTCTTCTTGGGCCGAGGCAAGGAATTCAGTGGTGAAGGGAGCGCTGGTGCTCTTAGCCGCTGCAACAGTGTTTGGGTTGTTCGTGTTGAACATGCCCAGGCTGCAGGTGGGTGCGTGGGGCTTGTACAGGAGGCAGCAGCACCAGCAGCAGCAGGCTTGCACGCAGCAGCTGTGCATGCTCTGCATACAACTTGTGTTTCACATGCGATGGCACCATATACGTCAGCATCACATAGCAGTCTGCAATTGCTGCTTGCCTGCCTAATCCTTATGTATCTCCTGTAATTCAGGCACATGAGCTGCATGCGCTGGTGCACAACTTCCCACCTTCAAGCTTACCTGCAGTCATCACGCTGCGGGACACCCTGCTGGCCTACGCGGAGACGTACCCGGTGCGTGTATGGCACCCAAGGTTCTTGAGGGGCAAGCGGTATTGCCAGTAATCGATCTGCGGAAGCGCAGTCTAGTCAAGGACACAAATAGGAGCAATCAGGCCCATTGTACACATGCTGCCCCAGCGAGAAGTGTTTGGGCAGTGCGATCCCACTGCGCGGCGCATGCGCCAAAGCCTTCGGTGCATGTTTTCTAATTTCGTTATATGCACCGCGCCCATATATGCTGATGCTCTTTACGCCTGCTGACGGGCCTGTTCTCCTGCCTTTTCCCTGTATCTTGTCATGCAGAAAACGGTGGCTGTGGGCATCCTCATGCTGTACAGCATCATGCAGACGTTTGCCATACCAGGCACCATCTCGCTGTCGCTGCTGTCCGGCGCACTGTATGGCAGCACACGGGGCTTCCTGCTGGTCGCTGCAGTCAGCACCGCAGGCTCCTGCAGCTGTTATGGCATGAGCTGCCTGCTGTGGCGGCCGATTGCCCGAGCTGTATGGGCGGACCGCATCGAAGGGTTCAAGTCGGAGGTGGCGAAGCGCAGGCATGACCTGCTGAGCTACATCATCTTCCTGCGAGTGACGCCCATGCTGCCAAACGTGTTCATCAATGTGGCCAGCCCCATTGTAGGGGTGCCGCTGCTTGATTTTGCGCTGGGTGAGTGTACAGTGAGCAGCGCTGCAGCTGTTGGGAGGGTGTTGGATAAGCTAGCACTTCAGCTGCAGCTGCATCGATGCCACAGAGGCAAAGTGGCCTGCAGGCACGGCAGTTCAAACCGGGGTTATTGGGGAGGATGTCGAAGAATGCTTGCTTGTTGGGAAAAAAATGCTTGCGGTTGAGCACCCAAGATGCTGGTACAGCAAAGCCGTGTGGCAGTTGACAGGGCATTGTGTACCAATGTACTCAGCAACAACATGCGCTGCGTGCACGTGCCTGTTGGCAGCAACTGTCAACATGGAGTCATCTGTGCCTATGAATGTCTCGCTATTAAGCAATGCTATCAAGCAGTGCTCAACAAGAGCAGGCGTGTGTGGTGCATGCTGCTCAGTTCTTTTGTGCCTGCTGGTGCTGCCATGCATGTTGTGCTGCAGGTACTCTGATTGGTTGTGCGCCCAACAACTTCATGGCAGCGCATGCAGGCGACCACCTGTCTGACCTGGACTCACTGGCAGACCTGTACAACCCGCGCATGCTGCTGCTGGGCCTCACTGTGGGGTGCATAGCGCTGCTGCCTGTGTACATGAAGCACAGGCATGACAAGGAGCGCGCAATAACCATGCTGGCTCAGAAGATCAGGTAGCAACAGCCAGCTTGCTGCCGACGGCATTGTGGCAATACCTGTGCTACAACCTTTATGGTTGGCGTTCAGGTTCAGGGTGGTACTGCTCTTTCCTGTGTTTCTGCTTACTATGTCATTGTGCGGCAGGGCACGGAGGAGTTCTGCTGAGCAGAGTGAGCAGCTCCATCGGGCAGTCACATGTGCTGCTGGTCTTGATATGCACACGCCATCCTGTAGCCTGTAGGTGTGTTGCGTACACGCTGCCAACCGTTCTCAAGATAGATGGGGCAGCGTCGTCTGCATACCCAGTGCGTCATAGTATGCACACCAGTTATGTTTCCAGTCATTTATTTGACAAGCAGATGTGAGCCTTGGCACTGGCGTGGCAGCTTTCTGCGTTGTCCCTTGTGTCTTCAGTCCCATCTACGCCTGCGTGCATGAGCTTTGCCAGTTAGTGGCGGCTGCTGGGATTGTGTATCAACAGCGTACAGCGAGCGCATGGCTTGCATATGTACAGTGTGTGAGATGGGCTTTGTGTTGCAATTGAAGGAAGATAGAGAGATGAATTAGGCGGTCGGAGGAATGGACACAGTACTGAGTGGTTGCTGCCGGCAAGGTCTTTGCTGTGCAGGCCATGATGTGCCGGCGCGGCTGACATGCAGCCAGTCAGCCGTGGGTTGTGAGGGTGGTGCAAGGCATTGCTTGCTGAGAGATGCAGCTATGCGGCACAGCATTGTGTAGATGTGAAATGACTGAGGGATTCTGTGCAATTTGTCATCATAATTCTGTCAATCAGCTTGTCAGGAGCTGCAAGATGCAGGACCGTGTCTGTATGGCCGTATGTACTCAATGTGTTGGCCTAGGGTGGTGTTGGCGATGCTGACGAGGTTGTGGCGCCACTGCACGGGGCCATCAGGTGTGCCAAGTCTACATGGTTGATCTGCTGGACTTCGCCGCAGCAAATTGTCAAGTATTGTTACGCTGGCCTTTCCTGGGTAATGCGGTCCTGTTGATCAGTCAATGGCATGCCACCTAGATGCACACAGACAGTGTTGGCCAACATGAACAAGGGTTTATTATGTCCCCAGACCAGACAATCCCAGATAGTTGAGCTTTCCATCATTTTTCGAACAGAAATTATGCGTTTAGTTTCTGTTGTAGTATCCATTACGCCACGCACATGTCGGACGCCACAAGCGAGTTCGTGCTACTGTTGCAATGCCGGACGCAGCTGGCTCACCGCCAATGCAGGCTGCCGACACAGGACAGATGTTTGTGACAAAATCAATGCTTTTGGAGTGCGAGCAGCGTGCAAGCTGACTGCAGCTGAGACAGTAACTTGGCGCCAGACTGGGCGGGTGTGGAGAGTACTCTGAACATGCAGGGGAACATGGACAAAGGGCAGCAGCTGCCGGGCAGCCATCTACTGGCAGGTATGCTCGTGTGCTGCTTTTGTTTGTGCTGCTGCCCTGCTACTACAGCACCACCTCTGCGCCAGCACGCTGCTTTTGAGCACTTCACCAAATGCCAGCGGCAGCGTGCACATTCATGCTGTATGAGCAGCGCGGCCCTCTCAAGCACCTGTGACATGCTGATGCTGCCGGCTCGGTTGCTCTGCTTGCTGTCCTGCAAACTCAGCCCTGCACTCACGCATGGAGCGCATAAAAGGCGTTGTGCGCGTGTGCAAGGCAGCCTCCAAGAGGCCGCACAGCCGCACCAACACTGACATCAACCACATTGCAGCAGAGACACAGTCCGCCACCTTGCTGACCCGTGAGGGCCCAGCAGTGCACAGGGAGCTGTGCCATGTCCTGCAAGCGCTGAATGTCAGCCAGATGCAGTCTGTGCGGCTGCCTGGCGAGTTTAAGTCTGGCATCATGGTGTATGTGAGTATGGTGCTGCTGTTGCTGCTGCAGGACTTTCCTCACACGGGCCAAAACCAAATATGCAGAGCAGCTGCTGCTCTGGATGATGTGCTGGCATGATGGGAAGCACCCTCTTGTGCCCATGGCTTCAAGTTGATGTGGCCATGGGGTGGCCCTATTGCAGCTACAGCAGGCTTGAGAGCTTACATGCTGCTTGATTGAAAACTTGTGTTGTATGCGCAGGTGTTGCAAGGGCGAGTACAAATCAGAACACGCAGCAAGGCAGCATTTGAGCACGGGTTTGAGTGCAGCAGCAACAGCAGCAACTCCAGCCCTGGGGCGAGCAGCACAAGCAGCCCAGGGCCTAGCAGCACCTGCAGCGGTGGCAGCAGCTCACCTGACAGCAGCAGTGCTGGCAAGAAGGCGCCTGCAGGAACAGCTGCTCCTGCAAGCAGCGATGGCGCTAATGCTGCTTCGAGCACTGGTGCTGCTGGTGCCTCTGAGGTTGACCTGCGGGCCCTGTTTGACAGCATAGACAAAGACGGCTCAGGTGAGCAGCCAAGCTGAGCATCTGAAGTTGGACAGAATTGCCTGGTATGCAGCGGCAACGGTGACAAGTTGTCCAGCATTGTGTGTCTGATCGACAAACGGTTGAACTGTCGCCGCAGCAACAGATGCGGCAGTCGAGCTGCTTGCCATCCAGCTGCCAATGTCCATGTGGGCATACGTCCTTTCCATGCAAATTGATATGTGAGCTGCGCTCAGCCTGCGGGTGCTGCTGCTGTTGCTGTTGCAGGTGCCATTGATGTGGAGGAGCTGCAGTATGCACTGTCAGTCATGGGCATTGACAAGTCACCTGCTGAGGTGCAGGAGCTCATGGACAGCGTGGACAAGGACGGCTCAGGTGGGCGTGGCTGCCGCCGCTGCTGCTGCTGCTGCTGCAGTTGAAGACACCCAGAAATAGCAGTGCCGTAGCCAAAGTTGGGGAAAGGCAGACGCCATGATCGCCTATGGCATGCCATGAGTGCTGTGTGCATGTGTTCCTGCAGGCCAGCTGGAGTTTGAGGAGTTTGTGCTCATCCTGACCACCAAGCTGGGCGTGGGCGGCGGGCAGCGCGAGTCAGCGTGGCAGGAGCTGCCAGACGGCAGCTGGAGCATGGAGGTGGAGCAGGGCGGAGCCTTTGGGGAGGCAGCACTGCTCAAAGGCCTGGTGAGGCATTATGTGAAGGGCGGTGCCGCCGCTTATAGTGTGACATGCTGCTCGATGCAGTGGCACCCCAAGAGCAGCAACCAATACAGCTGCCGTGCCAGAGCTACTTCATACCATGTGCTTCATTGGTGGGCAGTATTTGCAGCATACCGCTTGCTTAATCCGCTCTGAGCCACAGCCGCCTCAGTTTTATTATGTTCACATAATCTTAACATAATAACGTTGCTTGTTTCATGCAAGTAGCGGGTCTGCTGTGCTGGTGTTGCAGGCTCAGGAGGGCCTGCTGCTTGCGCTGGAGGACTGCGCACTGCTCACATTGGATGCAGCATCCTACGCCTCCATCCTTGCGCATGGCTTTGACGGGCAGCTGAATGCAAAGCTGGCCATCCTCAAGTCCAGCTCTGTTCTGGCAACCTGCATCAGCAACAGGAGTGACATGCGGGGCCTGGCGTATGCAGCTGCCAGCGAGAGCATGGGCTGGGCGGGACAGCTGTATGCTGCCGGGCAGGCTGCCACTGCGCTGTATGTCATCCAGGAGGGCAACTGCAGGGTGAGTGAGCACATCTGAGTTCTGTGCAAGTGTAAAGATGGACAGTCTAGCATGAAAAAAGCAAAGCTGCGCACCTTCAAGCAAAGCTCGGCCAGAAGACCCCCCGCCCTGGGTCTCCCGGCGCTCCAAGTGGGCTGTCCATGTAAGGACGTCCGTCCAGCAGCAAGGCATCATATCATCATGCGAAGTTCTCACCTGTAGGCGCAGAGAAGGTTACAGTGTTGCTGTGCTGGAGCTTGGCAGCTGGCTGCTAGCTTCTTGTATGCAACTTCAAATGTGATGTGCTGCAGCAACTGCTGTCTGTTGTTTGCCTGGCATGCTGCAGATTGTCACCAAGACCAGAGCTCCAGACAGCTCCACAGCAGCAGGGGCAAGCAGCAGAGCTGTGTCACCATCCAGAGCCACAGACAGCAGCATGGAGACTAGCACAAATGACGCCACGCTGGCGTCTGATGCTAGTGGTGGCGGCTCCTCAGCATCTACAGCTGCTGCTGCTGCGCTGCTGTCATCTCCGCGCCATGGTCTACACAGCCCTCGCAGCAGGCTGGTGGAGCGGCGCATTGAAGTGGCACTGCTAGGCCCTGGCGACCTTGCAGGTGAGGCATGCATGCCAGGCAGTTGCGCAGCAGAGGTGCAGCAGCACAGCAGTCACTCATGTAGCTTACGCCCAACAGTAATACGCTTGCGGTGGTTTGGCGCAGCGGTAGTGCAGCTTTGTACTCTTGCAGCAGACACTGAGGAAGAAATCAAGTCGCAACCGCTTGGTTTTTGTTTTTGTTGCTGCCACTTTGCTGCTGCAGGCGAGGCATCTGCACTGGGCCATGCGTGTCATGCCAGCAGCGCTGTAGTGTGCAGTGCACACATCCTGGTCCTGCGGCTAGACCTGCAGGACTTGAGGCAGCTGCTGCACCCTGGCGATATGCAGGTATGCTGCAGCCTGGCGCTTACAGAACATGCAACGGCAGCCATACCCAGCAGAGAGCAACGCCTCTTCTTGTGACACCATTTACATTGGGCATCAGTCAGTCTGCAAAGGTAAAGTTCAGCTCAAGTTGATGTGAGTGGTTTGTACTGTTGTTTGCTGTGCCTGCAGCACCTTGCGCAGCTGCTGCAGCTGAGGGAGGAGGAGCGGCAGCAGCGCCTGCACGCAGCAGCAGTCACCACCAGCGCAGTGCTGAAGCAGCAGCAGCACGTGAAAGCAGCAGCGCTGAGTGCGAGTGGCATCACAGCGGGCAGCGATGCTGTGCTTGCACTGCCGGGGGAAGGTGGAGGTGGCAGGCAAGCTGCAGCTGTGTCAAGTGCAGGCGGCCAAAAGCAGGCTGGGCTTCCTCTGCCACTATCTACAGCAGCAAGCGTAGCTGCAGCCATTGCAGCTGCTGGCGGCAGCCCGAGAAAGGATCTGCCATCAAGGATCGAGAGAGAAAAGGTGGGCAAAGCATGTTTGGGCAGTGAAAGCTCAACGCGTGTGCTGCTCAGTTGCTGCTCCCAACTCCATCTGGTGTAGTCACCAAGGCAACTGTTTGCTGAGAGGCGTGTGGCTTCATGCTGCTGTAGGTCACAGCAGTGCAGCAGCTGCTGGAGCGGCTTACTGCATCAAACGAAGAGATGGAAACGTCACAGTCACTGGCCATGAGTGCAGCAGTCGCAGCACTGGCGGCTGCGCATGCAGACCCCACTGGCAGCGGTGGCAGCAGCAGCAGCAGTGGACTCAGGAGGAGCACTTGTACTTCCAGCCAGATGGCCTGTGCAGCAGCAGCTGCTGCTAGCAGCCAGCATGGAGCGCTTAGGCACAGCAGCGCCAATGGCAACGGCAGCTGCAGCAGCTTGTTGAGGAAAGGCCGCCGCACCTGCTCGCCTCCCAGCTGCAGGCACAGCAGCCCGCCTGGCCAACAGCACACGTCAGCCGCAGAGCTGCTGCTGCCGCCTAGCCTGCAGCGCAAACTGGCAGCTGTGCTGCATAGAGCACAGACGTGTGAAGGCACCCGTAGCAATGCTCTCAGCAGCAGCAGTAAGAACCGCAGGCACAGGCACAGTACACAGCACGCAGGCTCGGTCAGCACTCCAGGGGTGGCTGGCATTGGTGCTGGCACCAATTGTAGCAGCAGTGGTGCTGGCTGCAGTTGCAGTCTAGGAGGAGGGCAGCTCAGCTCGCAAAACAGGGGCAGCAGCCCAGGAAAGGAAAGCACGCCGAGCAGCCCAAGGGTGGCAGCAAGCAGCGAGTCTGGCAACAGACACACAAACAGCGGGAGCTTGACAGCTAGAGCTTATCACAGTGCAGGTGGCTGTCAAACAGACAGAGCAGCAGAGCGTCACCTGCAGTGCTACACCAGCCGGCAGGTCCACAGCAGCAGCGAGTGCCGCAGTGCACTAGCAGCTGCCAGCAGAGGCCATTGGCTGGCCGCACAGCACGTGCCTGCGGCTGGGGACTTCACTAGCGACGGAACTGGCGCTGTGTTGCAGCACAGCACAAGCAGCGGGAGCACCAGCAGCAGCTTGGCGCAGCAGAGCTGCTGCACCTGCTCTGCAGCTGGCGCTGCAAGCAGCTCAGGTGAACCAGCTGCTGCTGGTGCTGCCGCAGGGAGTCTGGTGCAGCAGCGCCAGAAGCCACGTGCTGCATGTGATCCGGCCAGGCGCGCAATCAGCCCCAGGGCCACCAAGCAGCCTCAGTCAGCGCCCCACCTGAGCAAGCCTCCAAGCCCAGGCCCTGAAAGCCCTAGGCTCAAACCGCTTGGAGGCTGCACAGCGCCTCAAGAGGGCAGCCATGCATGCAAGATGCAAGTCCAGGGTTTCAGCGCTGCAAGCCATGCAGATGGACATGCCGAAGGCGATGGTAGTGCGGCGGCAGCAGCAGCAGCAGCAGTTGGCCAATACCAGGCTGGACAACAGCAGCATGTGCAGCGGCAGCTAGCAGCCATACACCAGCAGCAAGGAGTGTTGTGTTGCCCAGCAACAGATGGCTTCTTCCTTACAGACGCGCCAGCATGGCTGCAGGACGCCGCATGCATGCCGCCTGTCTCACAGGAGGCAGCAGCAGCAGTGTCAGCAGCAGTCACTGCAGCAGAGGCGATGCGCGCCAGCAACAGCATCGACCTATGCATCAACAGAGCTGCCTCTCCACGCACCAGCCGCACCATGCACAGCCATAAGCCATCCCTGGGCATAGTGTCTGTGGAGCTGGCAGAGGGCTTGGCTGCTATTGGTGCAGCCAGCATGGCTGGCTCCAGATTAGCCACACCACGCAGCCCAGCAGCAGCAGCAGCAGGGGCGGGTGCACTGAGGTCAAGCCAGGCTGTGTCGGCAATGGCAGCGCTGCAATCAGCGCTGACATCTGCAGGCCAGGTGACAAGCAGACATACCAGCAGCTGCGTGCACTGCACGGACGGCGCTGCTGGCGCTGCTGGCGGAGCAAGTAGCAGATGCTCACAACCAGCTACAATGCAGAACTTGGCAGCCGCAGCTGCAGCGGCAGTGGCAGCAGGTGGTGCTGGAGGTGGGGAGAGTGTGGCTGTGTCATTGCCACGAACCAGCCGAACCAGCCACAGCAGGCCAGTTCCTGTGCGTGTGTTCTCAGCAGTAGATGCCAGCGTGTGGCAGGCAGCAGAGGCTGCGGCTGGCTGCACTTCGTGGTCACTGGGAGTCAGGCTGCTGCAGTCACCTAGAGGCACAGTGGATGCCACAGTAGCACAGCGGGAGCCGCCAGCTCAGCAGATTGCTGCGGACAACTCGCCAGTGGCCTGCCAGAACATCATCAGCGACAGCAGCAGCAATGTGAAGGCGCAAGATGCTCAGCCTTTACAGCAGCAGCAGCAGCAGGGTTGTATGCAGCAGCAAGGGACGCGCACTAAAGCTGCTTCACCGCCAGTTCCTCGGCTGCAGTTGCAGAAGTTGCGGAATGTGGACCTGGGCCTGGTCAGCAGCAGCGCAGTGCCCAGCAACATGAAAAGCAGCATCCCTGCTGCTGCAGAACCTGCAGCCAGTAACCGGCCTGGGGCTTTGTCAGCTGCTGCAGTACAGCAGAAAATCCCAAAGGCTTCAGTTGCCACAGGCGGTACAGCAGGCACTACATCAGCAGCCGTGGCGCCTCTACCGTCCTGGCGTAGTGCGCTGACTACAAGATGGCAACCAGGAGGGAGGTTCAGCAAGCAGGCAGACGCCAATGGCGACAACAACCCGCTTCAAGGCAGCCGAACCAGCCGGCTGTAGCCATGCAGGGTGTAGCATGGCATGGTTAACATCAGCCGCTGATTGCCAGTGACACTGCCCAGCAGCCCCATTGTGTTCTGTGTGCGGATGTCAAGTTCCGACGTCCGAGCGATCGGGTACGCAACTGCTGCCGTGAAGAAGACTGCAGGTGTCACGGCACAGCAGCAGAATAGTCCACCTAGTCGTGATGGTGCATGATCTACAGGCACCTTTCTACGGCAAACCTGTTGGATTTCAGCCATGTCAGTGACTCAGGCTACGCGCTGCCCTTTCTGCCCCAACGCAACCAGGCAGTTTGCGACTTTAGAGGCCCTGTACCAGCATGCATCAGCAAAGCATGTCGACGAGTTCAGCAGAACACCAGGTATGCATCGTAGCGCCGGCTGTTCCATCGCTGCAGGAAATAGTGGACATCTGTCACCTTGGACTTCGTCCCACTGCTGCTGCTTGCCCACTTCTTTGCTGCAGACTCCCTTCCCTTCCCAGTGAAGCGGCACAACCACATCATGCACCTCATTGAGAGGTTTCCAGCACTGGCAAGCATTCAGTACCCAGCCATAGCGCAGGCACAGCCAAGCTGTGCAGCAGCTCCAGCACCAGCACCAGGAACACCGGCAGCCAACACACACTTGGCATCAGCGTCAACATTGCCTCCTGCTGTCACGGCAGCAGCAGCAGCAGCAACAGCAGCAACAGTAGTAGGAGGCCTCCAGCGCTGCAACGGCAACCACACGCAGCAGTCCGCAGCACCAACAGCACCTGCGGCACAGCCACAGACACCAGCAGTACCACTGGCAGTAGTGGCAGCAGCAGGTATGCCAGGTCCAGTGTCAGACGCCGCACTACCCGCAGCAGCTCATACAACTGCTACCAATGCCGCCCAGCAGCAGGCACCCATCGTTACGGGTGCTGAGACACTTGCTGCGCTAAGGGCAGCACTTGCAGCGGCTGCTGTGCTGCCTTCATCAGCCATTGCAGCAGCAGCAGGCACGTCAGCAGCAGCAGCAGCACCACCAGCAGTACTTCCTCCAACTGTGTCTTCTGCAGACAACCAACTGAACAGTCCAGTGCAGCAGGCGCTGCAGCAGCCTTCTGCAGGGGCAGGGGCAGGCACAGGTGCAGCCAGCCAGCCAGCTGCAGCACAGGGCCACTTGCCCAGCCAAGTGTTGGCGGTGACAGTGCCGCCTGGCCAGTCAAGCGACACCCCTGCAGGCACTTCACGCAGCGCCCTGCAGCAGCAGCAGCAGCAGCAGCAGCAGCAGCATCAGGCTGCAGGAGCAAATCTCTATGCACAGGTGGGCCAGATCCAGGGTGCAGCTCCCACTTCAGGTCGACCAGCGGGTGTGGTGCAGGCAGAGACCGCCAACGACGCAGCGGCAGCAGCAGCAGCAGCAGCAGCAGCAGCAGCAGCAGCAGCAGCAGCAACAGCAGAAGCAGCAGCACTGCCAAGCCCTGGCAGCGGCAGCCGTGCAGGGCCAGCAGCAGCAGCGGAGCACGCAGCCGCGCCCTTCATGCTGCGGCTGTCTGACCCTCGCAACTTGGGCAGGCTGTTGCTGCCTGCTGAGGTGCTGCAGCAGCTGTATGCCCACCTGGCTCCTGCAGACTGGCGGCAGGTGCACCTGGTGAACAAATATCTGTCCAGGGCCATGCTGCAGCAGCGAGTGCAGCAGACGGGCCGGCTGGGAGCATGTGTGGCAGCACTCAGGAAGCTGCTGGTGACCGGGCCTGCTGCTGCTTCTGCTGCTGCTGCTGCTGGCGGTGGCAGTGGCGGCAGCATTGGGGCTTGTGCAGCTGGTGCCGGTGCTGGAGCACGGGCGGCAGCAGGGGCACAGCGAGCTGCGGCAGCTGCACAGCAGGCTGGAGCTGGGGTCTTGCCGGACGCTGCAGGCTGCGCTGCTGGCCTGCAGGTGGATGTGAGTGTCATGCACGGCAGCAGGCGCTATGAGCTGATGCAGCTCAGCAGCAGCATGCAGCAGGTGGCGCTAGCAGACAGCCTCATGTCGCAGCTGCCAGCTGGCAGGGGTGAGCAGCAGCAGCAGCAGCAGCAGCAGCAGGCTCCAGTGCAGCTGGCGGTCTGGATGTCTGCTGCCCCTGCCACTTGCGGCACAGCAGCCGCAGCAGCTGCAGCCCCTGAGCTTGCTGCTGTTGCTGGCGCTGCGGAGGCACCAGCAGCACATGCCATCACTGAGTCAGTGCCAAGGCTGCTTGGACTGTTGGGATGTGCTGTGCCAGGACTCTTGCAGAGCAGCGCTGCAGCAGCAGGCTCAGGTCTGCAGGCACCTGCGGCAGCAGTTGTGCAAGGCAGTGGCAGGGGTAGGGGTGATGCTGGCAGCTGCACTGGCGTGGTGCAGCTGCAGCTGCACCAGCAGCAGCTGCTGCAGCAGGCTGCGGGGCACAGCACGAACCATGCAGAAGTGCTTGCTAAGATCACTGCCAGTAGCGCTGAGGAGGCATGCGCAGTGTGGGAGCGGCTGGTGAACAGGTGCGCAGCAGCAGTAGTGTGGTTACATAGTTGTGCCGCGTTACGTTTACAGTCTCCACCAGGTGTTAGCGCAAATCTTGTGAGCCTGCTGTCCTGCCATGTGCTTGACGTTGATGCAAGCTCATTGCTGATGTGCGCGGCAGAGGGTGCTCCCCCATATGAAGTGCTTGTGAACAGGATGCCAGGTCACACATGCAAAGCTGCGCACCATGCTTGATCTCGCAGCCAGTGGCCACAGCTCCTGTAATGGCAGTGCGCATTTCCGTATTTCATTTGAAGATATTGTTGTGCTGCTGCGTGGCTGCAGGGGCTGCGCAAGCTTCCTGGAGCGAGTGCTGCCTGCCAGGGCAAGCTTGACTGTGGTGCTGGCCTGCAGGCAGTGTGGGCATGCGGGCGGCAGCCAGGCTGCTTGTGAACTGGCAACGCTGCAGCTGCAGGGCACGGCAGAGCTGGCTTAGGCAACCTGGGTGCAAGCGTTTGACACAGCTGTTGCTCACCCGCTTACAAGTAAACTTCACATTATATATCAACAGCAGCAGCGAGTCTGTTCCACCGTGGCGTGAATGCCTGCCAGTGGCAGGTCTGCCAGCAGCTCGATTGGAGGCAGTTATGCATGAGTATGTAAGGCAAAGCTGCCGGCAGTTGTGGTGTTTGCGACTTGTTGCATCCCTGGCAGCGTTTGCAGCTGCAGGTGTTGCTATATGTTGTGGAGTGCTGCGCCATTGCACGTCGGTGGTTGCACACAAGTAATCACAGGGTGCGTCAGAAGGCTGGTTATGGCATGCGGGGTCTGCAGGACAGTTGTCGGTGTTACAGCCACAAGGTCTTGCAAAACACAAAACTATATGAAGTGGCTCTTGAGCACATTTGCCGTCGTTACGGCCACACCAGCAGCCAGTGTCAACTGGTGCCTCCACTCAGTGACTGCAGTGGTGGAATCTGCAGCTGCAGGCCTGGTTACTCACATGGAGCTGTGTGGACGGAGACGCCATCAAAAGCTGTTGATACAAATACTTAAAGGTTATGTAGCCTTTCCTACGTTTCGTCTGGTTTGCCCGGCGATGAGTCACTGGCAGCGGTCCGCAACATGACGGACCGAGTGCGGACCTTGTCATTGACCTGTATGCGCCGCCAATGAATTGGCCAGTGCTTGATAACACCGCCGCAAGCATCATATGTTGTTTTCATTGTGCTGTCCCTTGATCTTGCCAGTAATCACAATGGAACACCTCCAGTGATCCTTCGTGATGTGCTATCTGCTTAGCGTGCACTGTCATCGCTACCTTGATCGTTCTTGTGATGCTACATTGGATTACAGAATACAGAAGCATCAGCAACTTTACACCAGACGGCTTGTGCACGGAGCACCAGCATTGCCGCTGGTGTGACTGCCAGCAGTGACAGCAGCGTATCATGGCAGGCCGCAGCAACTCCTGTACTTGTTTTCTTACTTGGTTTTTACTAGCCTTTGTGCTGCAGCACACTACAGCAGCAGGAAATCAGGTGCCTGCCAGCTCAGAAGAAGCAACATGGACTGCAGACACGTTGACGATCCACAGGCAGACAGTGGGCCCTATGCTGCTTCAGGCTTTGCGCGACTCGTCCATCACCACCATAAAATTCTCAGCCCCTGACTTCGCTCTGCACTCAGCTTGGGATCACATGGGGCCAGTGTTGATAAGCAGGAACATCACAGTGACGTCTGTCAGCAATCCCCCCACGGTGTTGGACATGCAGTTCCTATCTGGGCGCATTGCCCTGGACACAGGAGTGGATTTCACCTTCCAAAACATCAACCTGGCAAATGACAGGCAAGTCGGCTGATGAATGCAGCAGTGTATCAGGGTTATGTGCAGAAGAAGGTATGGAGATGCACTGCACTGCGGCAGTGCTTGCAGGAGTCTGGCTGTGCAATGTCCAGCCAGTCTCTAGTTGGCAGTACAGGCATGCCTTCATAGGAGCATTCCAGTGCTTTTGCAGACGATAACGATTGCACGGTTGTTCCTACATCACAGTTGCTGGAATGACCAGCGTTCAGCAAACATGTTGCGCCGCTTCCGATCAGCCGCTCGCGTAGTACTGCTGTCATTCCCTGCGGCTTTGCCACGTGCAGGATGCTGGGAGGATTTGGAGTGGACATCTTCACCGGAGCAGGCAGCAGCTCGCGCGTGATCATGCAGAACGTGTTTCGCATCAAAGTTGTGTGCTTCACACCGGAGGATGGCCTGAAGCTAGCGCTAGCTACGCCGCCGCCTGCAGGCTACCCTGAAAACAACATCAGCATCTTCACACAGCAGATCTGCATCACAGCCAACGGCAACAGCCGCTGCCACAACCATGACATGCATTTGCAACAGCACGTGCTGTTCATGACGCCAGACTACAGCAACGACAAACGTTCAGCGGAGGAGGAGAGGGAGGGTGTGCACGATGATGGCTACACCCTGGTGCACCTGAACACCACGCGCCTGTGTGAAGAGTTCTACAGTGATCAGGTGACTGACTGACAACAGCAGCACAACAGCAGCGAGCTGTTATGTAACTGCCTGCTTTGGCAGGCTCAATCCGGCAACGGAGTGTCATAGCAATCCATCTGGGTATTTCACAGCAACAGCAGCTACGCTGCTGGCAACCTATTGCTGCCTCTTGACCCGTGGCAACCCGGTGCTTATAATGCGAGCTTGGTTGAGACGCGTTACAATCCTGTGCTTGTACTACTAGCTTGATCACAGGGCGCAAAAGGTGAACCTGAACGCTGCTGTGCTGCTGTTGTGTGACATGATGCAGTGCCTGGAGCAGTTTGGCCAGCTGGAATGCTGGAAGGAGGTCATGCACAGGCTGCACCCAGCAGGGCAGGCAGCCACCAAGCTGACCAGCGGTGCCATTGCAGGGATTGCTGTTGCGGGTGAGTGTGTTGTTGATGGAAGGCCATCAGCATGCGCACTTTTCCGCAGTGGTGATTGCATGCATGCATGCTGGTGGTGGTGGTGTCACGTGCAGCACGAACGAGATGCGCTCTGTGGTGCAAGTTGCCTGCTTTTGAAGAGCCGGTGTTGCACTGTGCATCTGTGTCTTGTGCTGTCGCAGGTGCTGTTGTGGTTGCAGCTGTGCTGCTTTGCCTGGTGTTCCGCTCCAAGATCCTGCTCAACTGCGTGAGGGCAGCTGGCAAGCCGTTTCATGACAAGCTTGTCGCCGCAGGGTGAGCATGGCAATCTCTGTAATCAGCTGCTGCTGTTAATACCACGCATTGGATTTGGATACTTGACATGCTGCTGCTTTGTTGACTGCTGAGCTGGTGCAGCTCCATGCCCCGCGTGCACGGTCTGCCTGTGATGATGCACACAAACCAGTGCACACTGTTGATATGACCATGCCTTGGGCTGCTGTTTGACTGCAGGCTGTCCCCTGATCACACCCCTGCCACTGGGCCCGGCAGAAAGAGCAGCAGCACCTGCCCCTTCAATTGCCCAGATGCATTAGAGGGCATCACACTCGGTGAGCATCACATGCCCTGACATGCTGATGTCATGCATACGCTGCCTGGTGCACGTCTCTTGCAAGGCAGGCTGCGGAACCTACTCGTGACAGCTGCACCAACGCTAATGAAGTGTCTGTGAGCATCAGCAGCTTGCCCGCTACAGCTGCTGCCGTTGCCAGCGGTGCTAGCTAAGCATGCGCCCACCTCCTAGCAATGCTGCTGAAACCACTGTGCAATGCGCTGCTGCTGCTCCTGCAGGACCCCTGCTTGGCAGCGGCAGCTTTGGCAGGGTGTATGCAGCGCGCTGGCGGGACGCTGACGTGGCAGTGAAAATCATTCCTTGCAGGAAAGCAGAGCTGCAGCGCGTGCTGCAGGAGGCGCAGACCATGCTGCGGCTGAGGCACGTCAACGTCGTGGGGGCGCTGACGTATGCTGTGGTGACAAGCCCCCAGCCACCGCTGCACGACAATGTCGGGGTGAGCATGCAGGGGGGTTGATGAAGTATTCAGTTGCTAAGGCTGCTGCAGTGTTTCCTGCTGGTGTTTGCTGTAAACGACAACATGGTAGCAAGCTATGTGGTGTGTTGCAGTCTAGTTCACTGCTGGCTGTGTGTGACCTGTGTTTGCTTGCAGACTGGCGGCAGCTCAGCAAGTACCCCGAGCAGCTCTGCTGCTGGCCCTGCAACGCCAGAGGCATCGGCACCTGGCAAGCCCGCACGCCACACCACATCGGCCAGCAGCAACAGCAGCAGCAGCTGGATCCACAGACTGATCACAACCAGGCTTAGCAGCACTTCTGCTGTCAGTGGTGACAGCAAGCATATTGATGCAGCCAAGAGCACAGCATGGGCTGATGATGACGTTGAAGCAGGCATAGCAGCTGCCAGCTGCAGTGCTAGCAGCACGCCTGCACCTGCCGACACAGCAGGTGCGGCAGCAGCAAGCAATCCCAGCAGCTTCAGCAGCAGCGATGCTGGCCGCAGGGCTAGCATCCAAGCTACGGCTGGCAGCCTGCCCAACAAAGCACACCTGCCGGATGGGTCAACACACATGTCAACAGCAGCAGGGCAAAGCACTGCGGCCAACAGCTGCAACACAAGAGAGGATGCAGAGGTAGGATAGGCTGGATGAGTCAGTTGTGCATTGCTTTGTGTGACGCTCGGTCGATGTGTGTTTGCTTTCACGGCACTCGCACGATCACTGCGCCGGCTGTGCTCTGCACCGTCACAGTTGCCCGCTGCCACAGCAGATTCCTGCTTTGAATGACAACGCCAACCATGTTGAAGCTCACAAGATGTACTTGCCTCTGCTGCGCGCTGCTGCAGGTATGGCTGGTGATGGAGTGCTGCGATGGCGGCACCCTCAAGGAGGCTGTGCCAATCTGCACTGACAGCCCCCACTGCAAGGTAGGGCACGCATGTCACCAGCGAGCCATGTAGCTCTGCATGCAAATGCCCAGGCGTCAACTACGGCTGCTGACTGCTGCAATGTGGTGTCCTGCTTGTAGTAGACGCCTCTATGCGGAGTGCTCAGCGGTTGCTTGTGATAGAGCATCCCAGCCTGAGGTCACATAGTGACAACTAAACAACACCTGCTGCTGCTGCTGCTGTTGGTGTCAGGTGGAGCTGCTGCGCCACCTGCTGGAGGTTGCTGCGGGCATGAGCTACCTGCACGCAGAGGTGAGCACAGCCCCAACAGACAGCTGGCAGATGCGCTGCTTTGTGGCATGCTGACGATGGCATCTGACATCACAGCCGATTGCGCCCGTTGCCACACCTTCATGTGCTGCTGCATGCTAGTCAGCAGGTGCCGGCAGTACAGCGCAAACCAGGCTGACCTGCTGACGCATCACTGCTGATGTCGTGTCGTGTCTGCTGCTGCTGCTGCTGCTGCTGCTGTCAGGGCACGCTGCATGGTGACCTCAAGGCAGCCAACTGCCTGCTGGGCGGTGACACCAGTGGCATGGGCATGGTGAGGGCTGGCGCTGCTCAGCAATTGGAACAGCATGCTGCTTGTTAGCAGTAACGTGCAGTGGTATATTGACATTCATTACTTCCAGCTGGTCGTCGTGCAGGATAGTTTGCAGATGTGCAGACTTTGCTCAAGTGGCTGCCTGTGTGGTATGTACTACAGCATGTACAGTGATGGACTACTTGATGGGTGTGCAGTGCACTGTGTGCCGTTGTGCAACTGCACAGCAGTTGCTGTGCTTGCTGCGGCAGCCTCAGGTTTGGCACGGCGTGTTTTTGGTGCCTCACTGCTGAATGCGGCTGCACACTTTCCTCCGTCCATCGCGCTTGCCAGGTCGCCAAGGTCAGCGACTTTGGGCTCTCCTCGGTGCTGCAAAACGGCCTGACACACCGCACCATGACACACACCGGCACCATCAGTCACTCGGCGCCAGAGCTGCTGTCACACGGCCGCATGAGCCCCGCTGCTGACGTGTATGCCTTTGGCATAATGGGTGAGTGTGCAGCTTTATGCCAGCTGCTGCCTGGCAGGGCACTGTTTGTAGGATTGTTGGGGCAAGGCAGCTGGTGGCAGCAATGCTGAGCAGTAAGCACAGAGTGCAGCTGTGCATTCTCTCTCCAAAGTACACACACAGAGCAGCTGGCAACTAAATTCTGCCGCATGCGGCGTCCACTGTTGCTTCTTCTCTCCAAAACCATGCGTCACTGCTGCGCTCGCTAGCAGGTAGTGACTGCTGTACTGCCACTGCCCCATACCGCAAATTTGCATCTGCCTGCAGCCTGGGAGCTGTTCCATGGCGCCTCAGCCTTCTCCAACATGCACACAGGCCAGCTCATCAAGGCGGTGCTAGATGGGCAGCGCCCGACCATTTCACCACAGCTGCATGCCTGGCGGGAGCTGGAGATGTTAGTGACACTTTGCTGGTCTGGCGAGCCTTCAGAAAGGCCCAGCTTTGACCAGGTGGTGCAGTGCTTACAGCTTATGCTGCAGCTGCTGGCTGACAGCGGCGGCAGTGCAGTAAATCCAATCTTGAGTGTAGTCAGCAACTCGGGATCGCTGCAGGAAACGGCAGAGGCGGCAGCAGGGCTCAGCGGGGAGGTGTTGAGTGCGGCAGGAAGCGCTGAAGGTTACATGGTATGCTGGGATGCTGACTGTGGCAGGCAGCAGCTGGCTGGCTGTGGGCAGCAGGGTGCAGCAGACAGCTTGGCATCAATCAGCAGCCTGCTGGAAGCCATGTCGGAGCAGCGCAGCGCTGTGCTGCGCAGCATGCAGGCTATCCTGACTGGCAGCGGCCGCCTGCCACAGCTTCACAGCCATGGCCAGGAGGCCCTGCAGCAGCAGCAGCAGCAGCAGCAGCAGCAGCAGCAGCAGCAGCAATCTGGCCAGCTGCTGCTTGGCTCATCCACCTGGTCAGCACCAACCGTGCAAGAGTACTTGCAACTGCAGGACCACCAGCAGCAGCAGCAGCAGCTGCAGGCCAAGGTAGCAGCAAAACATGCACCGTCTGGCCCCTGGCAGGCGCCCCCTGCCTCGAGCCAGGCAGCCGCATCAACAGTGGCACCTGCAGCTGCTGGCACGCATGTTGTTGACATCGACATGCCACCCATTCCAGACAAGTGGGTGGGGCTTAAGGTGCTGGTCAGGGCAGCAATGGATGAGCATAAGGCTCAGGTTGCGCAGCAGGCGGCAGAGCCCAGTGCGCTGCTGACGCCTGTGCAGCCGGAGCGGCTGCTGCAGCAGCAGCAGCAGCAGGCGGTCCTGCAAAGCCTGCAGCCGCTGATGGCGTCACGCCACGTGCAGGACTTGTGAGCTGGACCAGATCTGCTGCAGGCGGCCAAACACTGAACGTGTTCATGGGCGACAATGGTGGGAGTTTGTATTTAAGTTTTTGAAACGAAGAGGTGACCATAATCAGGTTAGGGATGCTTTGGCCAAGCTTGTGGAAGAGTATTGTGGTGGGTGGTGCGGAGCTAATTGATGGCAGCGCCTATCACCAACATCGCTGCAGCCGGCTTAGGTGTTGCAGGCAGAGCAAGGTGTGCCATGACAGTAATTGATGCAAGCTTGTTGTATGCATGCTCTGAATGGGTTGCAGCAACCTAGCGTGGCAGGTTGGGCTGCTGGGAAGACAGGCGGGTGGGGTGGGGGGAGGGATGCTGGCATGGCCTTGTGGTTGTGGTGGTGTTGCACGTGCACCATTCACGGCAGCCATCTCTGTTAGCAGGACACATCTCGAGGCGATTGCATGCGGCTAAGGTTTGATGGCTGCAATTGGACCAGTGTTCTCTGCATAGCTACTTTGATATTGCACACCCCATGCCTGCATGCTGGGGTCTGCGCCTTTAGCGGCACAGGTCACTTTTGCTTTCGGGCTTGCCGCCACTGTGGTATAGTAGTTGTACTCCACGTGTTGGCAGCTAGTTTGTGTGTTGCAGTAAGCGCATCCGTGCTGGTACCAGCCAGCACCGGGGATGGAACGGCTTACGGCAACACTGGTCCGATGGCTTGCGCCTGTGAATTGCAGGTGCACTGGATCGCGCCCGCCTTACCTAGGCAAGCGGGGTTTCTAATGGTGGTGTCATTTGTTTCATTTCTGTACATAAATGCATGCTGCATCATCTCTTACCTCTGCACATGCGAGGCGCTTCAAACAGCGCCAGCACTGTGCCCTGTTAGCTATGCTTGTACAGCCTATTCCATCAGGCCCATGAGCAGGCCTGGCGGCTTGGGTCTGCACTATGCATTTTCAGTGGTGCAGGCATTGCGAGCAGCCGCCAGTGCGGTTATGTATCAGTTGGGTTTGGTCCAGATCTGGACCCTACGAACGACGGGGGGTTGCTAAATGCATTTGGAGCACATCTGGTGAAAGGCGATGCGCGTTCGTATACCCCAGCCTATGTACGGTGTGAGAGAGGCAGGGGTGGTTTGCGTTTTGGACATGTCACCATGCCGGGCATGTCACATGTCACCATGTACTGTGAAAACAGATCTCAGGCTGTTCTGGTACCAGTTTTTATAGTGTAAGAGGCAGGTTGGACCATGGTGCGCTCTTTGCTGCTGAAAGGTGTGTCTTTATAAGAGTATCTGTGTTGTAAGGTGCTGTCACATGTTGGCAGAGGGACGTGCGTTTGAGCTACTGTACAGTAGCCCACATGTGGGTTTTTGGTGCGACCTTGAGCTCACACAAGTGTTGCTGGCTGCAGGCACACACTGCGGACCCTGCAATCAACCCTGATGATCAGAGCAACACGATCTTACCATACGCAGCTTCTTTAATGATGGAGAGCTGTGCAGCACGTGTAAAAGACTCCGAGTACCGCTCCATCTCCAAGCAGGGCCTGCATCTGGGCCGGCCGAAGCAGGCAACTGGCGGTGCCCTGCTGCTGCTGCTGCTGCGTGTACGGCGCAGTGTGAGACCAGCTCTACCGCGGATGGGATATGCCACATGCAGTATGCCCCGAGGGGCCATAAGAACATTCATCGGAGATGAAAAAAAGGTGGGTGTGCTGGCACCCGAGAAACCATTGTGAAGAGTATGCTGGGCACTTGTTCAGTGCCTGGCAGCGGCCAGCAGTGCCACGCATCAATCGATGCTCAGGGGTAGACCCACTTGTGCTCGCTGTGCTGCTGCAGCTGCTGGCTGATGCCCAGCTCGCTCCACCTGTCGTTGGCACTCCACTTTTCAAGCCCGCTGGTCACCTCAGCAATCACCTGCAATGTGGGCGCCGGGGCGGCTCATCCTCATCAGCTTGCTGTCAATCAAACCATGGCAACGATGCTACTGTTCTCATGCAGGGCATCACAACTTGCATCTTGGTGCGCCCTTTGGAAGGGCGGCTTGCATCATGTGCCTCAAAACATGTCACACACGGCTCTCTGCAGTGCTGCCAGGTCCCTGAAGCGCTGTGCACATGCGCTGCATGCCAGAAGCTGCCGGCCACATGAGCTCACCCGCTTGGCGTGCTCATCCTGCTGCATGCGCCCCCACCAGGCAGCCAGCTTGGGGCGGCCCACAAACACATCGCGCCAGCCAAAGTAGCGCGGCAGGATGTACGTCATGAATACCACTGTGGGGAACAGCGCTGAGTCACCCGTTGTGATGTCGGGGCCTGCAGCAAGGCACGAGGCCAGATCTAAGTATGCAGGGTACGGCAGCGGCATGGGTAACATGATGATGATGCGGGGTATGGCAGCCGCAGGGGAACGTCACGCATGTGACAGGCAGTCACAGGCAAGACTCCTGCAGCTGCTAGGTGAGGCAGAACCATGAGTGCAGCGACTCTGCTGATAGCAGGACGCAAAGGGGATCTGCAGGCAGCCAGCTCCACACATCAAGTATGTCCAGAGCATCACCAAGGCACAAGCGCTGCCTTTCATACAATGTACACTTGCACACAGCAGCAGCCTCACATAGCCAGCAGCAGGAGCAGCAGCAGGAGCAGGAGCAGCAGCAGCAGCAGCAGCAGCAGCGCCGCACCTGCGATGTATGGCCCCACGCAGATGCCCTCCAGCACGTCCAGCTGCTTCACCAGCTGCTGCAGCAGCGCGGCACGCTCGCCCGCCTCCATCTTGCGGTACATGCACGCCTGCGGTTGCAGCCACAGCAGATTATGCGAGGTTATGTGGGGTTCGGCTTGCAGCGTTGCTGTATCTGTGTTACAGCGGAAGGGTCTATTTCTTGTACCAGGCTGGGCTATGAGTGATGTTGGTGGTGCAAAGACACATGTGGGCTGCATGCTATGATGCGCTGTGACAGTGTGTCGGTGCTCCCTGCTGCGGCGATGAGCATCTGGACCGCACCACACTCGCAATAGGCACACTCATAAATTCTGCGTCATAATAACCAGCCAGACACGCAGCGCACCTGGATGGGTGTGATGTACTGGTCATGGATGCGTGTTGCCAGCGCTGCCACTGCGCGCAGCTCCGGCGTGGGTGCCTGCATGCCGCCGCCAGCCTTGTCCAGCAAGTACTGCGCGATGACCTCGCTCTCTGGAACTGAGCTACCGTCCGGCAGCAGCAGGATGGGCATCTGCGCAAATGTAGATGTGTGGCAGCAGGCATGCGGCGCTTGCACAAGCTGGCTGGCTAGCACCTAGGCGTCTGATCTACTAGGTTGCAACTGCGAATGATACTCATCACCACAAAAAGTGAGAGGCCCGAAAAGGCAACAGCCGCACGCCCACTGCATGCATATTTTGTGGCAGGTTAGAGTCACCCCAGTTGCCAGGCACCCTGGCCAAACAGCAATGCTGCATATGGTATCTGCTTGCGGCATGCATGCAGTAGCCCATTGTGTTATCAGAGCGCTGCTAGCCTGCAGCTGTTCTGATGGTTGCTGAGCTCAGCTGGGAACAGGCAGCTGCCACCTGGTCAGGCAGTGCACGACAGCACTTGGTGGATGCTGGCATGGCTGCCAGGCGGTGCTTCGCACACAGCAGCAGATGCTGGCATTGCTACACTGCCAGGCAGTAAGCACTGCTTCAAGCTATTGCCGTCAGCACACCTTGTTTTGTGGGTTTGCTGCCAGAAACTGCTCTGAGCCGAACCCGCCCAGGGCCATCGGGGACACGATATCCACCTCACCCTGCAGGCAGCCACCAATGAACAGCATGATGTAATGGAAGGCACAACAGCTGTGTGCAATAGGCATCACCTAACGCCGGCATATATGTTGCGCTGGCAGCAGCTGCAACTAGTGTCAAGGTAGGGTCAGGAGTGCAAGCACCGCAAAGCTTGAGTAGGTTGGAGCATGCTGTGCCAGCTGTGCTGCATGCTGTGCATGGTCAGGTGGCAGTAATAGTGTCTATGTGTGCGCCGGCTGCATTACTTGTAACAACACGGGATGCTTACCTCAAGCCCCTTGGCATAGATTACATGGCGAACCTGGCACACAGCAGCACAGCACATAGCACAGTGCCTCAGCTGCTGCTCTGCAGGGCGCTGGTGATGGACGGCTGCAAGGCGCCACAGTTGCTATGTGCTGCTCTTTAGTTGCTGATTTACAGAAATGCGACAGTATGTTGCTGCAGTATGCGACCTGCACCAACATGCGGCGTAGCCCCCTGCGGGTGTGTGCTGCAGCAGCGGGTGACTGTGCTGTCATGCTAGACCAGCCAGGAGGCACAATGCCCAGCAGTAACCCCGTCATTGATCACACGTCGAAGATTGAGACGGTTTGCGGCGGTTATCTTACCCGTGCACCGTGGTTGGACACTGGAGCATCAATGAGGGTTGGCTTGGTGACGGTGAACTTTTCAGCGCGCACAATCACGGCGGTCCGGCGGCATGCAGTGCTAGAAGATGTAAGTTTATTTGTTTGAAGCCGCATAGCTGCTGCCATTTTTTTGCTGTTGAAGCGCTGCAAAAGCCAGTAGCACAGACGGAAACTCCAGAAACTTGTCGCTCACACCCCGACCACCACAACTATTACCACATCACAGACGCTCCCAAACCAGGATATGTAATGAGTGCTTCTCCGTGCAAGTGCAATTGGAAGGCAACATGAAACCTGATGGTTCTGCACTGCAAATTGACAGCTTTGGTTGATGAGCCAAGGCAGCTGCCATCTCGCGAACATCTGCTCAAGATACTCACCTGACGGCGTCATTTTACCATTGCAAGGGTGCTGCTGGCGTCTAGCTTAGCTCAGGCACCTCCGTGAGCAACTGACTTGATTGAATCAACTCAGTGAGGCGCCGCCGTGAGGTCGGACCTAGAAGACAGGCCGTGCTTTGAGGCCTGCCTGCCAGTTGTGTGGGATTGTAGGGCGATGGTATGCTGGGGATCTTGCATGGATAAAATCCACGTGCTGGCCTCTCCCTTCATCAGGGCCGCCCTGGGTGCGCCACCATGGCGCATTGTTGAGACGCATGGAGCCCACTTGCATGGATGGAATCCACATGCTGTTTCACCCACAACGACCATTTTTGCTCACGCCACGAATGTTACAATCATGAGCCACACCGTGCCTCTGTGACCTCTGTGACGGGTGCATGTGTGCCACACGGCGACGGTGTGTAGCGTATCAAGTAAGCTGCAAAACTGCGTATCAGGTAAGCTGCACTGCATGCTGCAGTAGGCGCCAGCGGCTGGGCAGTCAGTGCATTCCGCACAACTCTCGCTAAAGACATTGGCTGTGCCAGTGGCTTGCGTATGCATTTGCCAAGGGTGCAGCTGCGGCCCTATGTAAGCCGGACTATACCGTGCAATGCATGCGCCGCGCTGCGCTACTGCCGACATGTGGTGTAAAAGAAATCTGCACTGTCACAGTGTGTGCAGTGCAAGCTAAAGGGTGCAGCAGCACCTGTCAGGAGTGCAGCACCTTTCAGGTCCTAGGTTCAACCCCGTTATGATCGCGCCTTGACCTACACCCACTGGTACACAACGCTAGATGCTGCTCACATCGGGGGCGGTGAGCGTGGTGAAATTCAGGTGTGTGGCGTTGCTGCGTATACTTTGACACACAAGCATTAAACTGAAAGTGCTCTGCTGCCCTGAAGCAGATAACGAGAATTGCTGAGGCCAAGCTTGTTGGCCTGGATGTAGTCTGGTTATGACAGAGCTGTGTTCACACCGGCAGCAGAGGTTTTGACAGCCAGAATGAGTATGGCGCCTTGACGCAGCTCTTGCTGTCTCGGTCTGCTGTGAATGGCTTCTGATATAAGAAAAGATTGTGTTGTCTGCAGCGACAAGTAGCTGCTGTACGTAAAATGCAGCTGTAGTGCCGCGCTCTCGCAAAATTTGAATCGTACGCTGCTGTGAGAGCATGCAACTGCTGATCTGAGACAGAAGAAATGGTGAGTAAAGTTTCAATCGCCCAGCAGGTGTTGCTGCGACTGCGCTGATCCCTCGTACTGCTGGCCTGCTGTGCTGCTGCTGTTGCTTGTGGCACTGCTGCTGCAGGACATCCGCAAGTTCTTCCAGGCAGCAGGGGTCAAGCCCGGTGCGTACCCATTGCAATGCTTGAGATGTGCAGCATGTGCACTGCTTGCCTGCAGCTCTGAAGCTTGCTTGGTCTGGGCCTCTGGGCCTCTGGGCCTCATCTCAGACGTGCTTCATGCATGCAGGTGCTGCAACACAGAAGAAAGAGAAGAAGCAGGTGCGTGAACCAACGAAGGAGCAGATGGCAGTGACAGGCACATCGAGGTTCTACTAATTGGCTGGTTGGCATTGCTCAGCAATGCCTAGCACATGCGAAGCAACACGCTCTTGTGCTGCTTCTCAGCATACATCGACACTTTGTTTGCAGCAGCAGCAGGCAGGCAACCAGCCTGCAGTCTGCAGCTCCTTCATCTACTCTTCCCTGTTCACTGCCATGCCTGCAGGAAGCCAGCCAGCCACAGGCAGCAGCAGCAGCAGCAGCGCCAGCCAAGGCAAAACCAAAAAGCAAATCAACACCATCACCAGCCAAGCGCTCTGCAGGCAAAGCAGCAGCAGGCAAAGCAGCCGCAGCAGCAGCAACACCAGCTGCGTCTGGTGGTGGCTCTGCACGCAAGCGGAAAAAGAAGGATGCAGACAGCGACAGTGATGTGGTGAGCAGTGCTTGCTGAGCAGCAGCTGTCAACAGTGCGGCATGCCGGCAACATCAATGTTGCAGGAAGTGACACCAACAGCAGCAACGTGAAATGCATGTGGTGCTGGAGAATGCAGCAGCGATTGGTCGTGTAGCAGCAGTACTGCAAGCAGCTGTCGCGCAGCAGCAGTTGTAGCATGTGGAGTGTCCTTTACCTTTCGTTCCTCATGCTCTTTGGGAACCATGCGCCCGGTTGGGTGCATTCGTCTGGTGCAGCTGCACTTGTGTGCCCCAGAGCAGCTTGGCATTCATTGCATGTTCTAGGAAGTAATATAAGCTGGCAGCAACCTGCAAAGGACCAGCAGGAGACCAGCATGCCTGCACTTGCTGTGCGCATGCAAACTCCACGGCGTGTTACATCCTGTGCTTCATGTGCTGTGTAGTTTTGTGGTGCTGCTCAGCTTGGTGCAGGGAATTTCTGCCCAGTGCTGCTGTCATAGTGCCATGGATGCGCTATCAGCAGCGGGCAGCTTTGCTACTGCGGTGCAAGCAGTTGTGTGTGGCAGCTCCCATGCATGCCGCTGCACTTCAATGCGGGATGCTTATAACTCTCTGCATCTCTGCATCTGCACTCTGCCGCGATGCCAGGTGCTCGTGTCAGATGATGATGACGATGACGACGATGACGTCATGTCACTCGATGCGGAGGATGACGCCAGCGACGATGACGACTTTGTCGACCTGGAGGACGAGGATGACGACGCTGCCGCTAAACCCAAGCCAGCAAAGCGCGCTAAACCCTCCACACCCGCAGCAACCAAATCAGCTGGCTCCACCCCGGGCAGGAAGGGTGCTGCTGCTGCTGCTGCCCCCAAGGGCAAGGCTGCAGGCGGCAGGGGCAAGGCCACCAAGCATGAGATGGTCATAGAGAAGGGCAGCCAGGAGGGCTCTGAGAAGAAGAGGAAGGTGCCCGGCAGCATGGTGCGTTCTTTTCACTTGCTATCATTTCCTACTGCACCAAAGTGGGGCAACAGGCCCACCCACGAAGGTGGCAAACAAGGCTGGTGGGGCACATCGATTGCAATGCAATCACAGTACTGCATAGACGGGCGTGTTTGAACAAGGGCAGCAGAGCAGGAGCGCGCAGCAGCAGCTGCCTTCACATAGCAGCAGGGGCAGCAGCGTCGGGGGTGGCAGGTGTGCAGCAGCAGTAGACACAAGCGCATTTATAGGCAGCTGCAGGCTGGGTGGTAGCACGCCACTGTCCCGCAGCTGCTACAGCAGTGTGAATGCCACTGCTGCACCCACTTTCAACTGCACGTAACAACAAAGCAACACTGTAAATCCTAATCGCTGCTGCTGCTGCTGCTGCTGCTGCAGGCTGGCCAGGCTGCGCCAGTGGCCCCAAAGTCAGCCAAGAAGGAGAAGGCAGAGAAGGCCCAGCTGTCACCAGAGGCAGCAGCAGCAGTGGCTGCTGTGGATGCCGGTGCCAAGGCGCTGCCGGAGCTGCAGCCTGATGAGCTGGTGTTCATGAAGAATGAGGCGTTTGGGGGTGCAGTGGACATGGAGCCGTCAGCACCGGGCTCCAAGGTAGAAGGGGCTGGCGCTGTTGTGTGTGACTGCGTGTGAGGTGTATGGTTGGAGGGGGGGTAGGGAGGCATGCCCTGTCCAAAAGCCACAGGTTGCCTCGTGTGGCCAAGGCACCGACACAGCCTGCTGATATTGGTGTGTACTGTGACGACTGCTGTGATGAGCATGCTGGGTATGCTGCCTGCTGCTGCCCAGCCGTTGCCATCTCGGCTGCTTGCACCCACTGAGGGTGCCAGCAGCCGCGTCTGAGAGTGCAAGCAGCACAGCCGAGTCTGACGTGCTTTTCGAGTACTCAACATGCTGCCCCTGCGGCTGTACCCTGTCCCCACAGACCGTGCCTGCCGGCCACCCTGACGCGTTCACGGGCAAGGTGTTTGTGTTCAGTGGCGTGCTGCCCAGCCTGTACCGCGAGCAGGCCACCGACCTGGTGGCGGCGCACGGCGGGCGCAGCACCAAGGACGTGAGCGGCAAGAGCAGCTTCCTGGTGGTGGGCAACAACTGCAGCAGGCGCAAGTTCGACAAGGTGGGCAGGCATTGTTATCATTGATCAGTGTGTAATAATCAACTTGTTAATTATTGACGTAGGCAGGCAATTTGCAGCCAGTGCCTGGCTGCCACGATCAGTTGCATATACACAGCAGCTTCCTGGTGGTGGGCAACAACTGCAGCAGGGGCAAGTTCGACAAGGCGGGTGGGCAGGCTGCTGCCAGCGCCTGCGGTTGATGTGATATTTGATCAAGGTAGGCAGGCAGGTTGCAGCCAGCGCCTGCGGTACTGTTGCTTCATCAAGGTACGCAGGCAGGCTCTGCTAGGGCCTGGCTGCTGATCGTTGCATGGACATACCAGCGTTTTGATGGTGGGCAACAACCGCAGCAGCAGCGACCAACGCACTGGCTCGCCTGTTATTTTTTTTTGTGCTGCGCTTCACAGGCCATCGAGAAGCACTGCAAGGTCATTGATGAGGATGGCTTCCTGGCGCTGGTGGGAGCCAGCAAGCCGCCAGCAGCAGCAGCAGCAGCAGCAGCAGCGGCCACACAGCAGCAGCCGTCCCAAGGGCAGCAGCAACAGCAGCAGCAGGGGTCAGCAGCAGCAGCAGAAGCGGCGCCGTCGGGCGGCGCTGGCGCAGGTAGCGGGCGTGGTGCTGCCGTCAAAGCTGTTGCTGCGGCTGGGTTCTATGGCACGCCTGCAGGCGCAGGCTCTGGGGGGGCGGCAGCAGCAGCAGCAGCTGGTGCTGGGCCGAGGAGCAGCAGGGCAGCTGCAGCACAGGCACCCAGGGGTGAGTGACTGCTGTGGGCAAGCATGCTGTGAGTCGGCGCATGGGGCCTTTGCTGTGGTGTTGCTGATGTGGTTAGCTTGTAGCAGTAGGGCTGTTGATTTGTTATGCGCATAATTTGCTTGCAGGCATGTGTTTTGTGTGCGCAGTGGGCTGAGAGATTGCCGCAGCTGTGCACTAGCATGTATGTCAGATAGGGAGCTGGCAGCAACCAGCCAGCCCCGGCTAGCATACATGGCGGGGCATGGCCCATGCTTTACCTGTGCAGATGCAGCCAAACATGAACGCAGTTTGCATGCAGCTGCGTGGTTGGCCCATCACCTGTCTTAATCTTTGAAGGTACAGCAGGACAACTGTGCTGTTGATGTTTGCTGCTAAGTACGGCAGCGTAACCTCAGCAGCGCAGTTGTCCTCCTGTACCTCCTGACTTGAATACAGATGGTGGGACAAGCATATGGGCCCGGCTCGCCAGGCCTGCATTGGTCGTGCCTGTAACTTGGCTTGAGGTGCGCCTGCTGCCCCACCTCGTGTCCACCACGCTACTTGTTGTTGGCTGTGCAGGTGGCACTGCCAGTGAGCAGCTGTGGGTGGACAAGTACAAGCCACGCAATGCGCAGGTGAGTGCACTCATTGACTGGATGTACTGCTGTGTGGACGCATGCCTGTGGCTGCAAAGGCTGCTTGTTGCGGGTGAACGCAGCTGTTAGTAGCTATGGCTTCCTCGCTCCTGCGGTGGAACGGTGGCTGTTGCTGTTTGCAGCTGACACCTGCCCCGGCCGCCTCTGCTGGCAGCTGGTTTCACTTGAAACGTGTCGATGATGATCATGCTGCTGCTGCTGCTGCTGCTGCTGCTGCTGCTGCTGCTGCTGCTGCTGCTGCTGCAGGAGCTGGTGGGCAACCCCGGGCTGGTGTCCACCATCAAGCAGTGGCTGTTCCAGTGGGACGCGGTGCACCTGCACGGAGCCACGCCGGAGCAGCCCTCAGGGGGTGGCGGCGGCAAGCCCAAGGACATGGGCAAGAAGGCGGTGCTGCTGAGTGGGCCGCCAGGCATCGGCAAGACCAGCAGCGCACACATCATCGCACGGTGGGTGTGTATGTGGGGGCCATGTTTGTCGAGCATCGACAGGATAAGCAGTATACATCGATGTTTGCCGGTTCAGATGCAAACATGCGTGCATCTGCGTGCATCATTCGGGTGTATCAATGCTGTGCACTGGAAGTGCAACACAGCAGCAACAGGGATACACAGTAAGGGTTGAACATTCTGTGCTTCCAAAATGCACGTGCTTGCAACCACTTCTGTCAACAACAAGGCACATCGTTGTGCTCACTTCATGGTCTGCTTCGTACGGGTGGCCAACTCCTGCGGCGGGAGCTGAGCTTCGAGGTGGTGAAGGTGGACGCCAAATGCTTGATTATGTACGTGCACCCACTTGACGCCAATAAAAAGAATGCATACCCGTCCCCGCGACCTCATTATAAATGCTTTTGCCGCAGGGAGCTGGGCTTCCAGGTGGTGGAGGTCAACGCCAGCGACACGCGCAGCAAGAGCGACGCCAAGGCGGGCGGCGGCATGGCCGGCAAGCTGTCCAACGTGGTGCGTGAGATGGTCACCAGCACTGCGCTGGCGGCTGCAAGTGGGGTCAAGCGGCGGCAGGTGCTGGTCATGGACGAGGTGGACGGCATGTCAGGTGTGTGCGGCCGCTGCTGTTTTCCCACATTCATCTCTTAGAGGCTTGGTCAAGCATGTGGGGTCGGGCGAAGTTGCTGGTATTGGACGAGGCGAGTGTGGCTGCTGGTGGCGCGCCTGCCGCTGGCTGGGCACTGGGGACATTGGGCCGCACTGCCTTGCCACCTCCTTGGTATGTCTGCCGCCGCCGCGGCAGCAGCACTGCTGCACGCCTGGTGCTACATACAACATGCCTCACCGTCTGCTGCGCTCGTGTTTGTGTCTGGCTGCAGGCGGCGACCGTGGCGGCGTCGCAGACCTCATTGCGACCATCAAGATGAGCCGCATCCCCATCATCTGCATCTGCAACGACAAGTACAGCCAGAAGCTGCGCAGCCTGCGCTCACACGTGAGTACATTTGTTTTGCACATGAGCAATGCAGCCAGGCTTGAGGCGCCGCGGCAGTGCTTTTCAGCAGCTGCCAAACAGCAACACACACCTGGCGCCTCATCGACCCCTTCGCGGCCGCTTGCTGTGCTGGCTGATGCAGTTTTCAGCAACGTTTCAGTCCCACATTTCCTGGAAGCTCCATACAAATGTTGCTGGTGTTGCAGCAGCCTTACCTTGCCACCGGCTCCTGCTGCCACACAAGTTTGACATCCCTGAGTCTATGGGCTGCACCGCTGCTTCCTGCAATGCCTTCAGCTGCACTTCCGCAGCAGCCTCCACACACTGTTGCATTGGAACCACCTCTCTGTTGGTTTGAGAGTGCTGTAACTTGCACCGCTGCTGCCTGCAGTGCCTTGAGCTGGACTACCGCAAGCCCACCTGGCAGCAGATCAGCAGCCGCATGAGCCACGTGTGCAGGCAGGAGGGCCTGGCGGTGAACGAGGCCACGCTGCGCACACTGATCGAGGGCGCGCAGGGAGACCTGCGACTCATACTGGGCCAGCTACAGGTGCGGCTGTAAGGGCCATGAATGTAAATAGTTCATCAAGCTGCCCATGAAGTTGTATGGTGTCTGCCAGGAGAGATCTTGCAGCTGGAGGTCAGCAATCACCCGCGTGCTCCGACTGATCATCACTGCTGCCGCTGCTGCGCGCCTGTGCGGCCCACACACACCTGCAGATGGCGCGGCTGCGCTCGCAGTCGCTGGACTTCACTGCCGCCAAGGCCATGGGCGCGGGCGGCAAGGACGCAGACATGAGCCCATTCAGCGCTGCAGGGAAGCTGCTGGAGGCGCGAGGGGCAGGGCGGCCACCCAGGTGGGCAGAGCTGAGGGGCAACAGCAGCAGGGAGCTGTGCGACTGGCGTGTTGCGGCCGGAGTATTGCCAGAGCATGCTAGCTGCATGTGTGCTATGCTCGGCCGGCCGCAGGCATAGGACAGGTGACGTGGCTCAGAGACAAGTTGTACCTTGCACGCGCGTCGCATGCTTGCCAAGTGCTGCTTTCTGCTGCTGCTGCTGCTGCTGCTGCTACTGCTGCTGCTGCTACTGCTGCTGCTGCTGCTGCTGCTGCTGCAGCGTGGGTGAGCTCACGGAGCTGGCATTTGCTGACGCTGACCTGGTGCCGCTGCTGGTGGCAGAGAACTACGTCAACCACAGGCCCGACATCGTGCCCCCGGGCAACCTGGCACTGGTGAGCTGAGCTTGCTTCAGCTGCATCGCTGCACACTGCTGGTGTAAAGGTGGACAGTCTAGCATGAAAAATGCAAAGCTGCAAGCCTTCAAGCATGGCTTGACCAGGAGGAACCCCCCGCCCAAGGTCCCCCGGCGCTCCAAGTGGGCTGTCCACGCAAGCACGGCTGTCCAGCATCTGGTGTGCCTGTACGCAGTGTGTGTGTAGCTGCAACACGCATTGTTCAGGCTACACAGCAATCCTCTTTGTTTGTGCATCTTCTGTGGATGTGCACCTGTCCATGCTTCTGCGCTGTCGCCTCATAAAGCTCACTCATGTGGTGTAACCCGCAGCGGCTGCGCGCGCTGGCCAAGGCTGCTGATGCCATCAGTGCTGGCGATGTGGTCAACGTGAGCGTGCGGCGCTACGGCAACTGGGGCCTGATGCCCTTCGGGGCGCTGCTGGGCTGCGTGGTGCCGGCTGCATACATGCACGGGCCGCGCGAGACGTTCGAGATGTACGAGAACGTGAGTTAGCGACGAGGCCGGGGGCTGCTGCATGTGCAGGTGGTTGCAGCAAGCAGTGTTGCCGGCGTGCACAACTGGCTGAGTTGCAGATTGGTGCTGCGCGCTTTTCTTCTTCGGACTGCTGGGCAGGTGATCTCTGTGTAGTGCTGTGAGACTCTGCACTGTATTCAACAACCAGCAAGCGTCCCTACATGCACATACCACTGTTCACCTTCAAACAGTCTAATACAGTCATGCGCATGTTATAACCTCGCTATCTGGCTTGGCCGTGGTCCAACAACACGCAGAACTTCACGCGCTTCTCCGCCTGGTTTGGCAACAACAGCCACCAGGGCAAGCAGAAGCGGCTGCTGGCCGAGCTGTCCTGCAACATGGCAGCAGCGGAGAGCGGCGCCACCTGCAGCAGGGGCAGCGTGCGGCTGGACTACCTGCCAGCCTTGCGGACGGTGAGGGACAGCAGCATGCTACTGCGTCCAGGACAATCAGGAGCAGCAGCCGCCTGCTGCTGTATTTGCACTGTCATTTCACTGTGGTGGCTGTATTGAATTCGCACTCCAAGAGCTTGTTTTGAAGAATTCCAACCCACACAGCCTCTGCCCAACGCCAGCGAATCACGTGATCATATGTTGCGCAAAGCAGGCACTGGGGAGAAGATGTGTGGGCTGGCATGCCCCAACACAAGCTGCTGCGCTGCACATGCTGCTGCTCACTACGGCGTATGTGTGCGCTGCTGCAGGTGCTGACGCGGCCGCTGGTGGCAGACGGCGAAGAGGCCATTCCCCGCGTCATCTCAACCATGCAGGTGGGATGAAGGGTCCTTATGTGCTAGAAGTTTGCATCTGTACCAGAGTTCTTCACACTGCGCCAGCTTGGGTACGCCAGCTGCGGCGTGGTTTTGCAGCAGCTACTAGCGAAATTTACCGCGTCAGCAGCACCATCCAGTGCATGCAAGCGTGGGCTGGTGTGACATCGCGCAAATCACCTGTTTACAGGTGTCAGTCGCGAGGCTCAAACCTGGCCAGATGTGGCCCCGCTTAGCTGTGCTGGTGCATCGCTGCTGCTGAATAGCTGGCGTGTACATGGTTAGTGTCACCTGCACGCTATGGAAGCCGTGGAGTCAGCTTACAATTGCTGCGGCTGCACTGTGTGCACGCTTGTGCTTGCAGGACTACTGCATCAACCGCGAGCAGTGGGACTTTGTGCTGGACATCACAAAGTGCAAGAGCAAGGCGCCCTGGGCCGCCGACCCCACTGAGGGCCTGGGCAGCAAGGTCAAGTCGGCCTTCACGCGCAAGTTCAACCAGCAGGTGCGCCACGTCAGCAGCCTGGTGCAGCTGCTGCAGCTTGATGCAAGTTCAATCAGCAGGTGTGGCAGCGGTGCAGCCTGATGCAGGTGCTGCCGCATCTGCAGCGGTTTGCTGCGCGCACGCCGCTACGCAGGCGTGCATGGGCCAGGAATTGGTTTGGTCGGCTTGTTGGTGTCATGACAGAATCAAGCTGGCCAGGTCAGGGCCAAGTGTCCTGCAAGTGGATGACAGCTTGCGCACTGCATGAGCTGCGCAGCTGTATGCTTGCGCTGGTCAATGTCAGCTATGCAGGATTCCTGTTGGGCTCTTACCCCCAGCTATGTTGACATCCCACGCTCACACTTTACCCAGGAGCCCTATGCATCACGTGGACAGCTACCTCACCCATCACGTGCTGCTGCTGCTGTTGCTGCTGCTGCTGCCACCTGTGCTACTGCAGGGCCTGGTGCCGCGCACCAACACCATGGTGGCAGACATCGTGAAGGGCAGGAAGGGCAAGGCCAAGGCAGGCAAGGCGGCAGCAGGCAACGGCGGTGGCGAAGGCGATGAGCTTGCAGGAGAGGGCCTGGCTGGTGATGCCGAGGGGGGTGCAGCACTGGCTGAGGAGGCTGGCGTGCCTGGTGATGTGCAGGTGCGTGAGGCGCGGCGGCGCAGTTGTGTCGATCTTCTGTGCGTCTGTATGGGTGTGTTTGGGTTTGAATGTTTCCAGGGGTGGATGTGTAGGAGCAGCACCGTGGGAAGATACTGGGCTACGTGTGGGGGTGTGTTTGTGGGTGCAGGCTTGCGTGTAGGCGTGGGCTGGCGGTGGTGGCGCTGAGGGGAGCGCAGTGCTGTTCAAGTTCTGCTTGGCAGGGATTTGTGGGTGAATGCGAAGTGCGTGCACTAGTTAGTGTCCGGATGGCAGTGCTCTGTTCTAGTTGCATACATGCCATGCATGCGCCTGAGCTCGCACCTCGCGTCTGCAAGTGCATCACAATGACCCAATAGACAATTAAACCTTCCTTTTACATGATCACCAAGGCATACGCACCCCATGCTGCTGATGTGTGCAGGTCAAGAGTGAGGAGGAAGATGAGGATGAGCTG